>VKOC01039411.1:0-17453 GCA_009364415.1 Spea multiplicata | reverse complement strand
AGAGGGGAGATACTGAGAAGGGGGGGTTAGGGAGGGAGGTCTTACTGTGTTTGTGTGTGTGTCTTACTGTGTTTGTGTGTGTGTGTTTACTGCTGTGGGTGTGTGTATCTTACTGTGTCTGTGTGTGTCTCACTGTGTCTGTGTGTGTCTTACTGTGTCTGTGTGTGTCTTACTGTGTCTGTGTGTGTCTTACTGCGTGTGTCTTACTGTGTTCATAGCTTATTCAGTTATTGTAATAAATATTTTAGCCCATTTTTTAGCTCAAAATATTTTTTCCTTTTTTTTCTCCTCTAAAATCTAGGTGCGTCTTATCAGCAGGTGCGTCTTATAGAGCGAAAAATACGGTAAATAAATAATTATAACATGAGGGGTAGGAAAAGGTGCTTGGGCATAAATTCTTAAGCTTTATGTTTTATGCTAAGATTTATTCAATTCAGACATCTGAGGGAGATCTCCTGCCTTTGTGAATGGCATAGAACCTATTGCATAAAAGTACATTATTTACTGAACATATGACGAGGGACATGCATTTAATGCACAACTGAAGAGCTCAAGAAAACTAATGGTTTCTATTTTATGTTTCACTTTAGTAAGTAAGCTCTGGGGGAGAGAAGATAAAAAGGAAGGGCTGATCTGGGATACAGAAGATGTTTAATGTACAGGAGTACGAGAGAAGGATGGGATTACTGAGATATACAAAGTTGGTTTGGCTGGAAAGCAACGATATATGAGCAGCATACTTTACTTTTTGGTGTACAGAGTCCTCCATAGACGCTCAGCAGAAGGGAGCACATTTGGAGGTTGCCGGGTCTCTTTGGACTGCCATGGCCGAGGCAGAAGGTTTCGGCAGGAGAAACCTCATCTAAGGGTCACATATATGGTTGCATTGTTCAGAGGCAGCATCAGGGCAGGAGGAGGTAGAGATGCTGGAGTTATAATGGGTCACAAAGATTTCCAAAGGTTTGCGTCCATTTTAATTGATGTAAATAAGGAAACGCTGTAAATGTTACAAAATAAATAAAACCTTTATCTTTTTTCTTTGTTAAAAGAAGAGGCTGGACAGGAGAGTTATCATTATATTAGCACTGTCTGTATTCCGAGCAGCCTGTTTGTGGGAAGGGAGGAGGCCGGAGAACATAAACATGAAGTAGGAAATTCAAAAATAAACAAGGACAGATTGTGACGGAACCACCAACACGTATTTAAGCATCAGAGAACAGACGCATTATATCACAACTCCTTCAGACACAGCATTTGGCATTAAAGGTTTTATTTCTTCTCTTTCTGCCACGGCGCCATGAGAAAAGGAAAACACTTGTTTTGTCCAAGGTGTTTGAATGTTCCGTCATTTAGATTGTATGTTTGATGCCCTTATGTCTGTGTGGGAGTCCCATCTTGAATTGATCAGATGTCTAACATACAACACAAATTATCAATGCTCTCAGAATCGGGCTATCTCTATTACAGTCATAAAAGGCATCAGATTTCCATTGATGTAAATTAATGGTGCATCCGTTCCCTGGTCTGGAATCCAACCAACAAGTAAAACTGGAATTATGAAATATTGTTGATTTATAGCTCTAAACAAAGGTACCACCATTGGTGTCTCTGAGCAAGGTGCACCTACATGACCGTTCTGAGCGTGGTGCCCTCATATAACTGTAGTAAGGCCTGCTATCTAAAGTACCTTAAGTTCTCATACCTGCCAGTCCGATCGCCATTGCCACTGAAAGCTCTGTCTACTCTACTCTCTCATGTCCATTAACTGTAAGCACTCTCATAACTTACATCCCTTAGCAAAGGTAATCTCCTCGCGAAGGACACCTCTAAGCAGAGTCACATTCTCAGAACTGACAGCTCTGAGACCGAGTGCACACTCGTTACTGACATCTACAATCCCATGATAGGCAGCTCTTAGTAAAGCTGCTCCCTCTTTGACGGATAACTCTCAGAAGAGCTGCATTATTGTTATTGATTGACACTCATAGATTTCTTCCATTTATTCCATTGTAAACTTGCATGCTAAAGATGGGATATGTAATGGAAGAACTAAACAGAACGAACCCTTAACTACAACGTCTATAATTGTATCTAATAGCGTTTTCACTTAATGAAGGCAACTCAGTTCATTGTTCTTGGTCTCGTCTTCTTCCTTAAACCTTCTTTTTTATACATTTGAGCACTTTTGTTTTAATATCCATCACCATACATTTTGAAGTTGTGCTATGAAACAGTCCTGGCGTTATCTTCTGAAACATCCAGTAGCCTGGAATTCTGCTTTTAATATAAGTCCAGTATTAAATACGGATACAATATGTTTGACTTTGAGGATCCAGCCAAGGTCGTGTAAATCAGAACTGTTGAGAATGAAGCATAACCCATTCATCTATTCATTAATTAGCAATCAGATAGAGAAAGGTATAAGTAACGGAATAGCCTGTTTGGTTCACTCTCAGCAATTGTTAGTGATGAATCTCTGCTGTCAATAACATATTTTCATTAGAAAAGAGCAATCCCGCAGCAGTATCACGGTGTAGGCGAGGGTTTTTTTTTATCAAGCAAGGTGACATTGGTGTAGTTTGACATACAATAAAATTGGACAGCCATATGAAATTGTTCAGTGAAAGTATTTTCATATGATTGGTAAAGTCACCGCGTATCCAGTACACTTAAGGCTCTGCCTAGGAATTCATAAAAGTTATTTTGATGGTTAATTTCACCATGACAACAAATGGGTTATGTATGAACGTATTTGCTAATAGGCTTCGGACATGATGCAGACAGTCACAGACATGGAGTTGACCATCGTCCCATCCTGTGTTTTTCTCCACCATGCAGTACTGCCTGCCATGAGAAGAGCATTAGGCACTGGTAAACTAAACGGGCACCATTTCTAAGGAGGACCGGACTGGCCATCTGACAGACAAGTGCCAAATTATACGCCGATGGCATACTATTCAAGTCATAATATCTAGTAACTGTTAAAATAAGATGACCGTGAAACTCTTCAAGTATTAATCCTTTAATGGCACATTCTGAAGATTCTATGTATTGGCTCTAATACCTCATGGGAGCCTCGTCCTGTCATTATTTAAAGGTAAAGTTAATTGGATCATCTGCATTCAAGCAGGAATGTCGATCATAACATACTGACAGCACAGGCACCAATAGGGAGTCTTATATATGATCACAGCAGTGTAGAATAGGAAGGAGTCAGCTCCAGACTGCGTGACCCCGAGAATCTGCCCCTTCACCCTGAAACCCTGAGATTGGGGCAAAAACCTGAGACTCTAAACCTGAGAGTTCGAGGTATGCTAGTCATCCCCAGTCCGGCCTTGTTTCTAAGTAAAACTCCACTTGTTCAGCACTGAGTAAGGAACATGACTTGCTTTATTGACATGGCTGCCCATTTGGTAGTAATTTGGTTCTCCACCAGGACAGTCTCACACCAATGCAAGGCTTAGAGATTTATAGTACTTTATTTAAGTGTTTGTTAGACATTTGTCTCTTTGGTTTGTATGAATGTATGAATTTGCATAACTAGCATTACTTCAAACTGGGGGGGGGGAAATATTTTTCGATGTTTTATATTTTGTTATTCACCTTAAACCTCTTTCTTTGCATCTGTCTCATTTCAACCCCAAATTGGTGCAGGTCTCAGCAGAGAAAACTTTTTCGAGTTCTGTGTTTGGTTTGAGAATGGATAATGTATGCTCCACTTGGTAACGTTGGCAGGAACTAACCTACTAATGGATTCAAAAAGCATTTCGGATAAACATCAAGTTAAAAGAGGAAACAAGAATGTTACAGCTTAAAGATACCAGATACTAACAAAAGAAAAATACGTGCTGAGTGTTAATAGTTACACTGTACAAATTGCAAGGTTTAAAATATATTGCTTCTCCTAATCATTCCTCCATCTGCAAAGACCTCTTTTCTCCTGCCGTATGGATATTAATTATACATCATGGAGCTGTGTTATGATGTCACCTCCACCTAAACACATATGGGTGACTTCAACCCCTTTCCTGTCTCCATATTTGATATGTTATATTAACAGTGTTCTGTTAACTTCTCTCTGGATGCTTTTGGAGTGGTGTGGAAAGTATACCTGCTCTGGTTTCTACACAGAAGCATAGAATTTGACAGCAGACCAGAAACATTTGGCCCATCTTTCATGTTGTAAGGACCTTAATCAGTGCTTGGCCTCATCTTAAATTCAGGATATACATATGATCCATAAATCCTCTCACTGCTTTAGTGTCTGTCACTTATGCTGGGAGGCTGTTCCCCTTCAGTGAAATGTCTCACCTCGATCCATAACACATATCATTTGATGCTTCCATGTTGTAGGGCAACACGGCACTTCTATTGGCAACCGTACTTTAGAAACCAAGCAATAGGTCCGCAACTCTGGAGGAAATAACAGGGTAATACATTTAAATACGCTGATTTATTCTCCTCATTTGGCCACCCTCAGTGAGGAATTAACACATAGTAGATGAATGCCTTACGCGTTTCACGCCCAACAATGGCTTAGTTATAGGCTCCACTCATCTACCACCTCTTTTTGTAACAACCTTTAAATGTGTTGGGCCACATATTCTAATTAATATTTGACTTCATTACTATATATTTTTTTCTTAACTACATTTTTTTAACTATTAAATTTTGCTATAAGTGAGTTAAAACTTGTTTGAAAGCGTAGATTAGGCCAGGCTGTTTTAAGTCTTTAGGTCATAACCTCATAATATTCCTTATTGCAAGTATTTATTTTTTGCCTTTACCTCTTTCATATCCTATACTTATTTCTATAGCATCAAATAATTTGTTTGTTTTATAATATGAAAAAATGTTATTAATATATAAATCTAAGTAAAGGAAAATATATAAATATATAGTAAATAAACTGGATAAAGTGATTAATTTGTATTTAAATCTCTTAATATAACAGCTGCAGACCTCATTTTTAATACAAGTTAAGGTTGCTTAATGGTTTTTTTAACAGGTAGAAAATAAAATGTTATTGGCTTTTTAATCTTAATGAAATTCAAGGGGTTTTATCTAAGAAAAACATAGAAAGCATAAATAACGATCCTGCAGACAAATTAAATGTAGAGCTTTACAGTTTACTAGAGCTGAGCTGTTGTGCCTGTTTTAGAACAAAGAAACAATGTGCAAAGCACTGATAACACTTAAAAAAAACATGTAATAAATTGTCACTAAAGAAGCCTTCGATTTGGAACTGTCACACAAAGTGAATTTCTTGGACAAGTATAATCAGTCGACTTACTGTGCTGAAACCTATAAATGACGAGATACATTATTTTTTATGGAACCATATTGTTTCAGCGGGAATATCTACCCAGGCTATGGGTATGCAGCTAAAAAACTAGGCTTTACATACTTCATGGGGACTTCTAGGCTTAAGAAAATTCTAGAAATGAACCCTCAAATGCCCTAAAAAGAAACCAAAAATAACTATATGAAATGTTTTTTAGAAATTGGGTAGAGCATGTTAAAAAAAATATTTAGCAAGCGCCTCCAAAAAGGTAACATCGTATCTACATTCCTAGTCTGGCTCCTTAGTGGATACAAGGTTGCCAATAGTCCTGATTTGGTTGGGATAGTTTGGATTATCTCATAAATATAAAAAAAACACGTCATGATTTTCAGGATTGCAACAAATGAGTATCCACAACACCCAGATTAGGTGCGTGAGAGGAAGGGCGGCACAGCTGTATTTCATAAATGCCTTGTGTCTGTGCTTCATTAATCTTGAGGGACCTAGCGTGCCACATGCAGGTTGTGGTATTATCAGTGCTGGAGATTGACAAGGTGTAGATTGCCACTAGAAGTGAGGGAACATCAGCTATATAGGCTGGAACATGGACCCTTTCGCCATTGGAAGTGACGGAACATCAGCATTATAGACTGGAACGTAAACCCTCTGAAGCAATCTAGCTAAGCTATGCCTATCAAATTATCTGCCCCTATAAAATCATCGATGACTAACCTATTGGGGAAAAAACATAATAAACTGGTGGAGTGGTACAATTCCATCACACAAACTTTACTGAGGTGTTCGTTGATATGTAGAGCAGCCTTCGCACAGTGTGTTTTAGCAAGAACAGTGTGTATAATCCCAAAGCAAAGGGGTTATGGCTGATCAGATGATTAAGGAACATCCTTAAGTATAAGCCAGGTAGAAGCTCAGAAGTACAGTCTGTCTACTTAATTTAAAGGACTAGCCTCTACTCAGACATTTTAACACAAGGAAGACGTGAGGTTCTGTGTTAAAGAAGCAACTTAAATCTTACCTTTAAGAAAAAAACAGATTGAAAGGTTCCGTTATTTACATCTCATAAACTAATGGAAGGTCCTTGCTTCCTGCATTAACACTCTTTAAACTAAGAATATGACATCCCAAGGGCATCCCCGGGGCTGTGCTCTGTGGATCTGAAATATGCTGTCAGAAGGTGGTAGAAGGTGATGAAGCCTTAATGCAAGTGACATTCAGCACATATACGCGGTAAAATATTTAGGCATATGCCTTTTTGTCCTTAGAAATCACACATCCATTTGAAACACAGGAACATAGAATTTAAGGGCAGGTAAGAACCATTTGACCATCTAGTCTGCCCAGTTGTAAGCGATGTAAACCCCATCAGTCCTTGATGAGGTCCCATAGTGAGGAGAGCTTTAATTCCATCTCATGTTTCCCTCATCTACCACCCTTACGGTAAAGTAAGAACTTCCCTACATTACATTTAGACTATGCCCTCTTGTTCTAACATTGTGCTACTTTTTAAACACGCATCTGTCCTGCACTTTGCTAAATTAAAACCAAATAAACCCTTCTGAGGAAGTATACAATAAGTAAAGTAGTACTGTAAAGTTTTACACATAAAATAAAATGTGACTTTATGTAAAAGTAAAAAAAAAACCTACATTTACCCTTACTTCCATGTCTCCTAGAAGGGTGGTAAAAGACAACCCAGTATTTGGGTGCCAGGGTAGTGGACAGTGAAGATCACCATCAAGTTCTACCAGAGTCCAAACCATACTGAGTATACTTTCCAAACACATATGAGGATCTGTCCCAAAATAGCCGTACTGATAAAAAAAACCTAATAAACACACATATTTCACTTGTTCCAGCAATAGAAATATGCTTTAAAATGCTCATATTATGGTTTATTCTCGCTATACTTTAGTTGGTATCATTAATGTATGAAGTATCGTGTAAGCAGCATTTATACTTGAAACTGTTTTTCATTTTTATGCCTGTCCTTCAGGACCTCAGAACATTTCCACCACCTGCACTTCTATTCTCATCAGAATTCCCTGACGGCTAAGCTGGAGAGTGCTTTATATACAAGCTCTATGCAAGTAGATGGGCTGATCCTCTGATCTGAAAGCATGCATTACATAGGACAGGCATTAGGCTTTGGGGATTTATGCTTAAGTGATTTCATTGCTCCCTAGATCTATGTCTGCCTCCTTTTATGCGTTAACATGCTGGATATTTTATTTTAACTTATTCATGTTTAAAATGTAAACCTAAGCAATGTGCATCTGTGGGGCCCTCAACAAGTCTTGAGTTGCTTTTGAAATTGAATCAAAAAATCTTTGGTCAGGGGAGGGCTGGCAACTTCTGGCCCAGGGGAGAGATATATCTAAGTGACCCCATCGGCCTTGTGAAAGCGCCCTCCCCCTGGTAACTCACTCTCACACATACAAATGCTAACACACATATACACTTACACACACATACTTACCCCAACATACACTCCAAACCACACTTACACATACACGCTTGCACACAAACACTGACACATAGAAACATAGATTTTGACGAGAGATAAGAACCATTCCACCCATCTAGTTTGGCCATTTTTTCCTGATGGAAGGGAATCAAACGCCTTTCAGTCCTTGCTCTGGTCCCATAGTTTGGAAAGCTTATATCCCATGCCTGCTTAAATTCCCTCACTGTATTAGTCTTGTCCCTTCTGCCCACACCAGGGGCACTTACCGCGGAAGTTCTTCTGTCTGAAATGCAGCCAACAAGGGGTTGAGCACCCCATATATATATATATATAAAAATTTCCTGATAACTTATATCTTGCAAACCATTCACCATTTTTGCAGCTCTCCTCTGAACTCTCTCCAATGTGTTAAGATGATTCTGGAGATGGGGAGATGGGGGTCTCCAGAACTGTACAGAATACTCTAGATGAGGTCTGATCAGAAATCCTTAAAGTGGCAGAACCCCCTCCCTCTTCCTGCTGCTAATGCCTCTCGCTATACTAATTTTTTTTCGGAGAATAGTCCCCTTTTACATGGGGATAAGCTTGATAAACTTGCACACTCCTAATACCGCTAATCTTCACAGTTTTTCTGAGCTAAATACATGAATTTTATAACCTCCTCTGGAGTAACAAGCAACATAATTATGGAAAAAGAAAAAACTCGATGAAAACCCGATAAAAACCCGATATTAAAAATTCTTCTTCTTATTATTATTATTATATTATTTATTTTATAGTCTACGAAAAGATTCTTTAGCAGTGGACTATACAATCAGGGGAGAATACAAACTAATAATAACATATATTAACATTATTATTATTAAAAATAATATTAATTAATATCATTTTTAGTTAATAAAATGATCAAAAAATATTCTTAACAGTAAAATGAGGAAATGTAAAACATACTGCTACAGATGGAGAAGAGGACTCGTATTCTATAATTTTTATCTCTATTCTGTAATAGAGATTCTGTATTATCTGTCTGATATTATTCGTTCTCTCCCTCTCTCCACCGTTTCTTCTTCTGCTTCAGTTCACGCAAACAGAACTTCTAAGGAAATCGAATGTGACAAATTCGGACCATTCCTTTTAAATATTTAATGTATCCGCAGGTTACTAAGATATAAAATTAATCCTCTTCACTCGCCCGCAAGAAACATTGCAGGTTTTATTATTAACAAAATAACATTTTCGAAAATGTCTTTATTCTGTAAGCCACCATTAAACAGTACGGCGTCAATAATTTATATTATGGTCTGTTTTATAAAAGCGTGTTCAGAAATGTACACTAATAATCCTTAAATTGCCTTTATGGCTATCCTTCTAATATCGTATTTGAACTCATGACAATATTTAAAAATCCTCCTCCTGGTACAAATGCCATATGTTAAAGGCTTTTTAGTGAATTTAAAGTAACTCACCCAAATTGTGTCTGTTATTTTATGAAGCTGACATTATAGATGTTGCTCGGATATTTTTTTTTCTGGTTACTTGGATATAAAGTGACAACACACATAAATAATATGTGTTTTTCACTATATGGGACATTAAAGGGAGAGTTTAGTGCCCTATGCAGACCCATTTATGAATAATGCATACTAAAGGGCCACTTCACCCGTTATATGTACTTTAATGCATTTGATAGCTGTGTGGTCCCTTTAAATAGTCATTGCGCAGACACCCCCTCTCTTCTTGGACCCCCCAGCTATTTTGTGTGCAGGAGACATCTCGGCTCGAGCGCTCGCTCTACTATCTCTGCGGGTAAAGGCTAAATGATTTCAATGGGAGCGCTTTGAGAAGCCAACGAGCGGCAAGTAATGTCACACCCCAACGTAAGAAGGCAGCTGCAGAAACAGGGCTGCGTCAGGAAGAATGCATAGTTAAATACTCACACAGCTCTTCAAAATGCATTATTCAATAATTGGGGTGCCAGGGACATTAAACAGAGATTTTAAAGCACTTTGGAAGTACTTTCATATGAAGTCTTGAACCTGTAGGGGGTGGAATGAAGAACTTCAACTAACCTTAGGGAGAAGCTGCAGTTCCAGATCTGCAGCAAACCACCCCGTCCCTATAGTTGCTTCGGACAGCCGATCAATGTCAGGACAGCAGTTCCATTGCAATCTATGGGAGAGTTTTTGCGTTATGCACATGGTGAACTCTCACGTGAGTCAGTGCTGGAACCGGCTAGCGGTGAGTATACCATGCGTGCTCTATGGCTGGGAGATGTGTTCAGCAAATTGAGGAGCATGGGGGCAAATAAAAAATTTAAAGGGACCACTTATCATTAGTAATTACATGCATGAAAGTGGGCACTAGCACTAATAGATATGACTGTGAGTCCAGGATGGGAGAAAAGGGGGTTGTCCATATAACATGGTCATTCTATGGCTTGGCATCTGGGGCTTTTTATACCGAATCCCCATTGTGTTTTACGATTAATGTTTGATTTCATTGAATTGTACTTCAGTGGGTGTTGTATGCCTTAGAAATCACATTTGTTTATTGTGAGTCTATAACTCTAGGAGAAGCTACAGACAGGGGGAAACATTCACGTTACACAATTAGTTAACAGCCGAGAATAAAAAATGTACGTTTTACAAGCCATTTACACATGTAACCAAAATAACCTTGCTTTCCTTTCGTATTGTCACTTTAATATATCCAGTTTCTTAATGGAATTTAATGATCCATAATGCCATTTGAACAACGAGACTGCTAACAGCTTCAATTGCTACACCCGAACACAACTGTTGCTAAGCAACAGTTTGAAGCAGTCAGAGATTTATTAATAGAAAAGGCTAGTGTGAAGAATTATATCAGGATACATGGTTTATCCCCATGGGTACACAGAAACACAGCACTAAAGGACTGCTCTGGATGCTAAAGTCTTAATAGACTTTTATCTCAGACTAAGTAATGAGTTCAGATCCGGAACCTTCTAATATATATTTATGTTGGGCATTCTTTCTGGAGAGATGCATGACCAGCATAGTGAAAGTTTATTTTAGATTCCTAGGAAGCGAAACACTCCGCTCCGGGGCTTTCATCTTCTTCTGTGACTGATAAATGATTGTATTGTTAGTGGTAGATACTAAAGTACAATTATCAGGGCTGGACTGGCGATGGCGAGGCAGCTCCGGCACTTTAAGGCCAATGGCCGTCTGATGACATAAGGCCTGGATGTGCATGACCATATACTACGCTTTCTTATACCAACATGGCATATGGATGGGCACAGCCAGTCGCTAGCAGCATGCTGGGCATTTCACCAGCGTACCAGATGGCCAGTCTGGGCCGGCAATTAAGAGTGGATAACAATGGAAAGTATTAATGTTGAATTTGCTAAGAGAATTTAAAGGGATATTGTGCTCCTTGTTGATGCTTGCAGACACTACACAGTTTAAAATTATATTTTTGTCATATATTTGTGGTCTTCTTGTGAAGGAACCCTCCATCATTGGGGCCCCTGAGAGCCAGCCTCCTCCCTACCAACTATGGGCCCAGGCCCTCTGTCACACTACTTTTCTGTTGAAGGCATATACTCAATATTGAAAGCCCAAACTTTCCCCTATGCTGACGCTAGCGCCCTGAGCTCGTTTAGCAGGCTTCCATGTCAAAATGCATTGGCAAAGTTAGGTCCTCTGGCTAGTGGAAATTGTAATATGCTGGTGTGAGCGCTTGAATCAAGGAAAGAACAGGGTGATAGAAAGAAAAATACATGAGATATGCAATATATTTTGATACGTGCATAAAACCAATTATAAAAACTAGTAATAAAAATGTATTAATATAATTGCTAGTTAATAAGCCGATTGTTGATCCGATATAAAAAGGGTGTATGATGCTGTTCACTTGACGCGTTTCGCTGTTATGGCTTCTTCATAGGTAGCTAGCAAATGTAACTGTTTAACCGTGTCATAGAGAGAAACCAGAGATCATAAGAAGGGAAAAAGAAAAGAAATAAAAAAGCAATTAAAAAGCAACTATGGGCTTCCATTGCGTTATTACTCTGTATTCCGGGACATTTTAGGCCCTCGCTTAGTGGCTGCTTTTAACTCTATCTTACAGGGGGGTCACGTTCATGACCATACTCTCGCAGCTTCCATCGCTCTGATCCCTAAAGAGGGCAAGGATCTTGAACTTTGCAGCAGTTACCGTCCCATCTCCCTGTTGAACACGGATTTGAAACTGTTCGCTAAAATCCTTGCTAACAGGATCAAACCTTTTATGTCTTCGTTAGTACATCCTGACTAGACTGGCTTTATCCCTGGCCGTGAGGCCAGGGATAGCACTATCCGTGCCCTCACGCTTATACATTCTGCTAAACACACCTCTACCCCAACTATTCTACTTTCCACTGATGCGGAGAAGGCCTTTGACAGGGTGCACTGGCCTTTTATGCTGTCCACCCTGGCCCACATGGGTTTTGGCCCTGGTCTTCTGACTTGGATTCGGTCTCTATACTCCACTCCCACGGCTCGTGTCCAGGTCAATGGCTTTTTCTCAGACCCCTTTGCTATTCGTAATGGCACTCGCCAGGGTTGCCCACTATCCCCGCTACTCTTTGTGCTCTCCCTTGAGCCCTTCCTCCAGGCCATCAGGTTGCATTCTGATATCTGTGGGCTCCAGTTGGGGTCCGCGCACCACAAGGTTTTGGGCTACGCCGACGACCTTCTGTTTGTCATCACCCGTCCACGACTCACCCTCCCCGTTCTCCTTCGGGAGTTCTCGACGTATGGCGCTCTCGCTAATTTCAAGCTCAACGCCTCTAAATCGGAAATTCTTAATGTTAATCTGCCTCAGGAGGAGGCTCTCTCCCTGGGGGCTTCTTTCCCCTTTGCCTGGCGTAGCCCCAAAATACAGTATCTCGGGACCTGGCTCTCTCCTGATTTCTCCCAGCTTTTCCATTATAATTTTTCGCCTTTACTGGCGCGACTCCAGGCTGATCTACTCTCCTGGAAGAACTTGGCGATCTCCTGGACTGGCCGGATTAACACGATCAAAATGAACATTATGCCTCGTCTCTTGTATCTCTTCCAGACCCTCCCTATTGCGATACCTCCCTCCTTTTTTGATACGCTACGGTCTGTCTTTCTGCGATTTGTGTGGGGTTCGCGGAACTTTCGGGTTCGCTTTACTACCCTGATCCTCCCCAAGGCTGCTGGGGGCCTGGCTTTGCCCTGCCCCCGCTCTTACTACAGGGCCTGCCACCTGCTTCGGGTCTTGGAGTGGTCTCACAGCCCCGCCCACAAGCAGTGGGTCTCTGCCGAGGCGGCCCTGCTTGGCCTCCCCATGAAGGGCTTGCCCTGGCTCTCGATTCCAACGACTCGTAGGTTATCCCTGCCGCACCCTTTCATCCGGGCCACCCTCGGCGTCTGGCACCAGATTGTGCGGAAGACGAGGCTCTCCTCTGTCCCCTCTCCATTGACCCCGGTCCGGGACAACCCTGATTTTCCACCCGGGATGGGCTGCGACCTCTTCCCGGCCTCCAGCCCTGCTGTGGGTTCGACGATCCAATCCTTCCTGTCCGTGGGTGGTCTTAGGCCCCTAACGCAATTGGCTGTCTGCTCGCCTCCTTCCCTACTGGATAGGTTCCGTTATGCTCAGCTGTGTAGTTTTTTCCGGTCTCAGCCCCGGAAGCATGCTATGTTGCGCAGCTGTACACGATTTGAGGACCTCTGTCTGGCTTCCTCACTTCCGCCGCATGGCATTTCCAGGTTGTATGGCCTCCTCCTTGAGGCCTTTCATACGCTTCCACCTTCCTTCATGGGGAGTTGGGAATTGGAGCTTCAGGCCACCTTTTCGGATGACCATTGGGAGAAAATATGCCTCCTCACGCATGGTTGTTCCCGGAGTAATGGGGACCGGGAAATGTCCTACAAATTGTTAGCCCGCTGGTATAGGCCCCCGAGCATCACTTCCGCTTACCGCCCTGATGTCCCCAACAGGTGTTGGAGATGCGATGCCACCCCGGGCTCCCTCCTTCATTTGTGGTGGTACTGTCCCCGCATTGTCCCGTATTGGACCTCTGTTCATGTACAGATACAGCGCTTAACGGACAAGTCCATCCCGTTCACTCCGGAATTTTTTCTCCTTCTCCATATGCCTTACTCTGAGCGTTGGTTCCGGAAGTCTGTGTTGCGTCATCTCCTGACTGCGGCGAAGGCTCTGGTCCCCCTACACTGGGGTAGCCCTGATCCACCTTCTTTTCAGGAGTGGGTACTCCGCGTGGAGCGGATACGGATTTTTGAGGAATTACATCTCTTGGCAACTGGGGCGACTGAGCGCTACAGGTCCACCTGGTTCTATTGGTTGGAGTTTGTGTCTGGTCCTCTTATCCGCCCCCTCTTGGCTTAGACTTTCCCCCTCCCCCTTGCGCGCTTCTCTTCCTTCTCCTTTTTTTTATTTATTTATTTATTTATTTTTATTTTTTTCCTCCTCCTTCTTTTCTCTCCCTCCCCCTGTTCCCCGTGATCTTTCCTACCCCTGTTCTCCTCCTCGTTCTTTGTCCTTGCCTCTATGTGTCTGGTGCTCCATATGTGCCAGGTCTCCACTTGAGCCTGTGTTCTGGGGCGCGTTTCAATTGCCGCGTTTTCTCTATTACCTTCGCCCCTCTGCGTCCTCTCTGGCCGCTTCCTCAGTGTGCTGGGTCACTATTGTTGGTTTGGAATGCACGCCATGCCGTGTGCTTGAGACATCGATTGCTCGCCATTCCTACTGCTGCTATTTATTTCATGCATTGTATGGGGATACCTCATGGATGTTGTGTATTTTTGACTTGTACCTTCTCCCTTCCCTTTTTTCCTTCTGTTCCCCCTCTTTGAACTACCAAAAATGAATAAAAATTGTGATTTACCCTAAAAAGCAACTAACTTCTGAATATGTGTACATCACAAAAAAGACATCATTTGGTATCATCATATGTAAAAAACATAGAAAAATGTTATACTGAAAAAATGGTTACATACAGGTGCTTAGGACACACACAAGTGGAATATAAATCTCAATTCTATTACTAGGCAAAATACAATATGGAGAATTGCATCCATGATTATACAGTTCATATGATGTAATAGCCCCCACTTTACACATTATATGGTTTTTATAGTATAGATGTGATATGTAGTTAATGTGTTTAATGTAAGAAATATGAATGTAACAGTATCAGGGTGACAACACATCATTCACTGAATATAAGATCAAGTAAGGCTACTTTATTTCTATTACCGATGTTTCCATGAGCACGCACTGGGAACAAATTATTCCATTTAACTTTTCCCTATTAGCGTCAGCAACAAATTGCCTCCCTATTCGAGCTCAGCTACGAATACACACATTACCTTACTCCGCAAGTAAGTAACCACTGCCACCCCCCCTTAACACGATTTCAGAATCCATCCGTGGATATAGACCTCAGCCCACAGAACCTCGTTACAAGTATAGTGTTAATTTGTTTTCATGTAGAACATCACCTCCAGGTTACCAATCCGCCACCACATACACCCTGGATCTCGAAGGAGCAACGAGTCATTTTGCCTCCGGTGTGTTCTATTATCGACAAATGATTGTATTTGATTGTGATGTATACATATTCAGAAGTTAGTTGTTTCTATTTTTATTCCTTTTGTGTTCCCTTCCTTTTTCTTCTTATTTTGACCTTTGAAGAAGCCGCAACAGTGAAACGCGTCAGGTTCTCAGCATCGTACTTCCTTTTTAAATCTGAACAATTGCCTTATTAACTACCAATAATATTATTTATACAACATTTTTATTACTATTCTTTATTATATTCTTTATCATAACCCCTAACATTTCAGGTGTCCAAACAGCACAGACCTCCATTGATTTTACAGCTCCTTGGGCTGGTCACAGGAGATCAGAAGACCTCTCCAACATGGAGTAGGGCAGCTTAGCATGACCATAGGCCAGTGCTTGAAAACCAGGACTATCACGCAAAACATATGGGACAGTTGAGAGGTGTGAGATATTACTGCGCTCATCTAGAATACAGCTTGTTGACTACGATGGAGTTACGTTTTTACCCAATTTACAAGATTAAAAGCCATACTAAGCTGGCATTGTATGGGTTAATCCCATTTGAACCACCTTACTTGTGTTTTATTTGTGCTGAAAACAGCACAACATTCTAGCTCAGTACTATATTGCAGTATTTTTACCAAAAAGAAAGGAATTCCACAAAAAATCCGAATAAAACTTTTTCCTTGCCTGTAGGATGGCACCACATTAATCACAAATGGCATCGTGATTTAAAATATGGCTTTTCTGTAAATAATTATTTGCCAGTCTGTAATGGTGATGAATGGTTGTGCGCCAGAAGAGATAATGTAGGATGCGGTCATCATCAATCACAGCACCAAGAAAGATTGGATGAGGTCGCAAATGCTTAAAGACCATTTAACTATCTATCTGGAAAAGGCATCCGTGCTGTATATGTGCAGTGAACTCATAATTTAATCATATCCCTGGGGTAGTTTAAGAAGAAAAAAAAAGAAAAAAAACATTGTTTTCTGGTTAAAAAATATAAATTAAGATTTATTTTTAAACACGGACACAATTAAACCACGCAGTCTCTCTGTATTTAGAACATAATGATATTGAGCTTTATTTAAAATATAATTATTCCTGTAGTCTTCATTTGGTACAGAGAAGCTGGGGTGGGCTGCCCCCGACAGGCGAAGGGGCAATTGCTTCCGAGCTGAACCTAATCATCCAAACAGGGTCAGGACTCTCATAGAGTCCTGGCTCACTGGGGTCAGGTAATGCAACCTTGTGGCATGAATCAGTGTGTAAGTGTATGTCAGTGTTTGTGTATTTGTGTGTTGTGTGGCTCCATAACAGTGTTTGTTAATTAGTTTTTTGCTAAAATTAATGTTCCTGCTCTATTAAGATAAGCACATTCTGTGGTGTTCGTTATGAGGACTCATTGAACCATGCTGTGTGTGCACTGGGTTCTGTTCAACCAAGAGAGTCCTGGTGGTCACGGTACCCAGGGGCTCAACCGAAGAGGGATATGACTTATATTGTCAGGAAACATTCTCTCCTAGGTCATCCCCAGTCTTCTCAGGACTTCTCATATACTTTCATTAGTCAGAGTGTCCAGCTGGGTGGTGAAGACTAAGCTGTTCTATTGTTTACCACGAGGTGGTGTTACAAGGAGTCAGGAGTCATGCCGCCCACATTTCCTGCAATCTCAGATCCAGCCCCGTACTAACGGTCCCTCACTTTAAAAAGTAAGTCGAGGAGCTCTTTATATGCAGACTAGCCTCACTGATTCCGTCAAATCATTAAATAACCTAAAATCTCTGAAAATGAGCATCTTCCCATATCTAAAAACCTGTACCTGTTATCAGATCACTAATTCCTATTTTTTATGTGCATGTCTACTATTGTTTATTTCTTCTACTGTTTAATTGAATCTGTATACTCTGTATGTAAAATCATTTCTGGACTTGGCTCCCCAGGACACCTTTGAAAACGAGAGAAATCTCAACGTATTCTTCTTGGTAAAACACTTTCTAAATAAATAGTAAATACATTTAGAAGATGGTGTTAACATAACAAAACTAAACCTAAATACACGACTGGAGCCCTCTCTGTCTATACTTTGCTGGCCCA
>VKOC01039269.1:0-17219 GCA_009364415.1 Spea multiplicata | reverse complement strand
TTTAAACCCCTTCAGTCCCCTATTGACGTACCTGGATGTCCTAATAATGGGTGCACGGTTACGTCCTGACTCTCTTGCACGGAGATCAGGTTGTCATTTGACAGCCTGGACTCCACTCGGTCAGCAGAAGCCAGTAGAAACTTTTTTAAGCTTTTTTTTATTTATTTTTTACACTATTTTTTACTAGCAGTCACTAGCATGTTTCTATGATTTCAGATAAAGGATGTGTAATTTGTGTGGGTAGATCAAACATGGCTAAGGGGATGTTAATTAAACCTGCATATGGTAATAAATGGCAAAAAAGCTGTGGGACGTAAGGTACCAAAAACCCCTGGGACTGAAGGGTTAACTGTGTGTTTTTATTGGCTTTGCCCTGCATGCCTATGAGCCATTTATTGTTAACAATCCATTATTAGCATGCGTTTATTGCAGTCGTGTTCATCATACTAAAGTCTGCTGTATATTTCAGACCCAGTTGTGTGAAACAGAAAACATGCGTCTGGAGATCCAGAATTTACAGGCACGATGCAACGAACTAACAAGCCAACTGGACAACCGTAAACAAATTGATAGGGCAAAGTAAGTAACCCAGTGAAATATAGGTTCTTAACCCCTTAAGGACAATGGGCGGTCCCTAAACCCAATGAAAACAATGCATTATAGAGCCCGTACATGTACAGGCTTTGTCATTAAGGGGTTAAAATCGATGAAAAAGAGTACTTACAATCTACTACAAATGGCCCTGAAATCGTAAGCTGTACATGTCATAGTCCTGTTAAGATATTTTCAGTTCCACACGTGAAAATCAACTTTATTATATAAGCATAAAATATCCCAGGACATTTGGTAAACAGTTCAGACATTTGTGATTTCTGTTGCCACACTTATATATAAGTGATACTTTTTATATTAAAAACAGTCATCACAGCTTTTCGCTAACTAAATTTATACTAAAATTATAGTTTGCAGGGTTTTGTGGCTTGAGATGTTTAGGTTACAAGTTTCAAGCGTTTTAGGACGATTGTCATTAATGTGAATTAATTACATTATTAATTTCCTGCCCTGGCGTTCTCGCTTTTTTTCCTTGCCCGACTTTACAGAGGATGCCACAAAAAGCAGGGCTATAGGGGACAGGTAGGTTCATGGTTATAAATAACCATGCGGATCCTGAGCAAAAAATTAAGAAACCTTCCCCATACTATAAATGTAACATGAGGTTTAATATATGTTCTTATTGGTCAACACCTATTACATAGGTTTTACTGTATATAATGGCACAATGCAGTATTTTGGAAAAGTGACAGATCTTCTTTAATATACTTTAGTTTGGCACAGAAACAATCTGACATGCAGGAGCTGAAGAAAGAAATGGAGAACGAAGTCTTTGAAAGGATGGAAAAGGTACTTTTAAAATTTTATTAGCTCCCTAATTAATAGTAATTTTTTATATTGAAATATAAAAATGTATTTTCCTATTTTGTTTTTCTGCGTAGTTTCATAGTTTTCTTTTTTCTCCCCACAGGGTAAAGCAGCTGGACACTTACTGAAAGTTGAGGCAGAGTAAGTCGATGGAGTTTTCTGTAGGACCTGAAAACCTTGTTTGTTTGTTTCTTAGGCATCTAAAATCCCCCAAAATGTTTTATTTAAATTGGCAATCCACCTACCTATCCCACCGATTGGGTAAATGTAGCATTGAAATGGAAACATTCCTAATAGCAGTCAATACCTAAAACCTTTCAATGAATATTAATTTAACCATGTAAGTGTCTTGATTCAAGGACTGATCATTGCCATAACATTGGGGGGTAGTGTTTTATGTGATTAAGCTCTGGGGACAGATAAAAATGTAAGATCTGGTAAGGTGCAATCAATGGAACTGCAACTTTAAACTATAAAGTACTATATTGCAGGGCTTTACAAATTTGTTGTGAATCTAGGCACCGGCTAAAAAAGTTAGGAGCCAGGATTTTTTAAAAACAGTTGGTCAGGAGTGATCTGATCATCATCAGCCCACTTACTAAACTTACAGCATTTGACCTGGAAGCACCCTGGACTTTCAGGTCAGTGCTGTTTTTTGGCGTTTTTTTTTTTTAATTTTTTGGCTTTTTTTTTTTAAACTCTTTCAATGCTGCTGTTCCATTGGAGCACGACATTGACTGATATTTAGTCCCCACACCTGTGTGGGGACCCAATGAACACACAACCCCCTTCCGTGAAGCTGTCTGTGGCAGCTGAAAACGCAATTGCTGGTTTGCCGGCAATCGCGTTTTCAGCCTACAGAATCACTCCATGGGAGTGATCGCTGCCTTGGGCCGGGCTCGGGGTGGCTGTGCTGGTCTGCCCAGACACCTGCAGCAGCGTCCCTGCGATCACCACGATTGTGTGTTATATTGCAAATACACACAGTAAATTAAGTTGGATGATAAGGTTGAGGCTTTTAAACTGTAATAACTTTAGGAATATGTTCTAAAAACTGGGCATTATCGACTAATATGGCATTATGTCAGTGTATAAACACATTTCTTAGGTAATGAACGTTTTGGGGTTTTTCCTCAAGTTTAAAGTTGGTGTATCCTTATATCTTTATATAGGTTAGAAGAGGCAAGAAATCTCCTTCAGAATAAAGAGCATTCCTTAGATGAGCTCGGGAAGGAGCTCCAGCGTACAAGAACGTTAGAGTCCAAAGCCTTCCAGGAGAAAGAAGAAATAAGGTCACTGCTGGAAGGGAAATATGAAGAGACAGAAAAGCTTTCCCTGGTAATGAATAACATCCCGGGGTTACGCTAATCATGGGTTTTATGCAAGAGAATAGCTTGGGGAAGGTGACTGTTCACGTTTGTGGCACATGAATACTTTTCTTCCCCTTCCTTGTGTTCACAGTTTACATTTTCATGATAAATCAGATGGCCTCACTTGTTCTCCCAAATAAAATGATTATTGTTATGATGTCTGTCTTTGCTTTAGGAGCTGGATATGTTAAGAAAACAAGTTGCATTTCTTGCTGAAGAAAATGGGAAACTAGTTGGTCATCAAAATCCTAACCAGAAGATTCAGTACTTGGTGAAACTTAAGAAAGATAATACTAAACTTATGGAGGTAGGATTCACAAATCGAATGTATTAACAAACACCGAGTATACCTTTCACACTTTTTTCCTGTGTAATGGGCACATTGAGCTACTATGTGGGAATCACTAGTAATGCTCTCTTTTCAGATCAGTGAAGGACTCTATAAATCGGGGGAAACAGTTGTCATGAAATACTTGCTGAATCTGTCATTTTCCACCTAAAACACCAGCTTTTTTTCTAACATTGTATGCACATTCTCTTTAATGAGAATGTATTTATTTTGTATTCAGTATGTATATACAGTATTTGTACATAACTAAAAAAATTACATAAAAAAAATACTAAGGCCAGAGACCCACAGAATCTTTTATTAGGAGAACCTTCACAAGTAACAGTGTACAGTCACCATAGCAAAATCCACAAGCAAGTGTTTAATATGAACCCAATATACCCATCACAATGAATCACACACTCATCGTGATCTGTTCAATGTGTTACATCTGACTCAGATTAGAAACCTCAAAACACACAAACACATCATATATTAAGTAGGCTTGTGCATTCAGATTTGTACGGATTTTAACAAAATTAGCCGATTTTGTCAATTCGTACAAATGTCCAAAAATGAGGCACACCCAACAAAACAAACGAAGTAGAGAGCGCCAGTTTTTTTCCCCCCACTTAGTTTTTTTTCTACTCACACTTGCTCAAACTTTCATTCTCGCTCACTCAGTGTCTCCCTGTCTCTTCTGCCCAACGCTTCTGTGCCCGTCTCCCTTCCCTCAGCTTCTTCTCTTGCTCTCCTTTCTTTGACCGCTTCTCCCCGTGTCATCTTCGTCAGCTTCTCCCCGCACTTCCGTAAAAAGGGCAGGGCCTTGAGCCACGCCTCCTGCCCTGATTGGAGGAACGGAGGGAGGCTGTCCCCGTGACTCCGCTCTTTTGCGCACATACCAGGACCAGAATAGGTGCAGTAGCACTTCCTTCTCTGCAAATCTCTCTACATTCTTAATACTTATGGATAATAAAGTACCCAATAATATATAGTAAAGTTTCTAGTTGGCTGTTATGTAGGCAACAGAAAACTTTCAATAGGCATGACTGCATTTATAAATAAAGCTCACATACTCTTTTTCAAGTCCAAATGTGCCACAAATTAGGGTTATTCCTGAGGAGGGGCTTCAATACAAAGTGTTCTTGTACACGTTATGCAACTTTCATTATGAATACTAAAACTGTAGTAACCAGTTTAGTTTATACGCACATCCTGCTATAATTGCTTTTGCTTCTAAATGTCTCACCTATATATATTTATTTTTTGTTAACATAGATCTTTGTCTTTTAGGAGGCCGAAAAACTGCGGATAGAAAATGCTTTTCTCAAAGAAGTAAAGAAATGTGAACAATGTTTAAACAATGTTTAAACAAAACATTAACAGTGAATTATTATAATAAGTGTGTTTTCAAAACAGACATCCTTACAATCAAATGCATTGTAAGCAAGATATTAACTGTAGCTATGTATAGGAACTGATGCTGAAAGGCAGCTTTTTGTTTAACTATTTGTTAAACGGTACTATACACTGCAAAACAACCAGAAGTTTCTTTTTTTGATGGCTGTTAATGTTTTGATCTTAATTCTAAATAGTTTTTGATAAATGTCAGCATGTATGGAATAAGAGGGAAATGGGTTGATGCTTAGAAATAAAATATGTGAAATTGGACTTTTCCCTATAGAATATCTTATGGACGTGTGTGTTGATTTTTGTATGTTATATAAATGTCTTTTCCATGTTTTGTCTGTCTTTAAGCTGTAATACATTAAATATTTTTTTCTACTGATATTTTCAAGTGTTTTCATTGACCTTTGTTATTTGATTTATGCTTTCTAGCCTCTAGTCCTGTTTGTTAGTGTATTTGGAATGTACCATATGTTCTACGTTTCAGGGTGTCTCCAATGTAGAATCACATTGATTTTGTTAGACACAATGAATATCACATTAACATCCTAAATGGCAATATAGCAAGTAACCGTCGCCTATAATAAAAAAAAAAATAGCTGCAGTGGGGAGTCTTAAATAAACGCAGCATAACCATGTTTTTTATATTAATCCTTACCTGATTACCTGTGGAGAGAAAAAAAAACAGATGAAACACAAATGGAGCTTTTTTTGGACAGTGGACATGTGGTCTGATCCAAAAGGTATCACAAGAACATGATGTACTGCAACTATGTGCCAATTCAGTCCTGAACTTACAAGAACATAATGAATTTGCTGGCCACTTGGTCACACATTTCCCAAATTCTACATTTTATGGTTCTTTACAATAATTATATTTCATATCAAGCACATATTTATGAGCCTCGGTTAACGTGAGGCTGCTTGCATGAGTGAGGGAAGGAGAGAAGTGTAAGTGTGAGCGTGCATAGGTGTATCTTTACAATAATTATATTTGATATCAAGCACATATTTATGAGCACGTGAGGCTGCAGCGGAGCTCTTATGGGGGTGAGTGAGGGAAGGAGAGAAGTGTAAGTGTGAGCATGCATAGGTGTATCTGAACATGTATGTGAAATTGTGTGTAACCATGGATGTGTGAGTGTGTGTTGGCGTGAGTGTATAAGTCTGCAAATGTGAGTGTGTATAAAAATGCGTGCCGCTGCGTATGAAAGTTGGTAGATGCCAAAAATAATGAAGGAAAGGAGAGATGGGGAGAAAGGAGAGAGATGGGATAGAAAAGATATGGGGACAAAGGGGAGAGATTATAAGTAGGAGGGATAAAGTGAAATCGGAGGAAATATAAAGAGAATTGAAGGCGAGGAGATAAATAAAATGAGGTCATTTAATAAGAACAAGGGATCATATGGGCAGCAACCACTCCCAAAGTGGACTCCGCTGCTTTAAAATCTGTTGTGAGCTCTAACCCCGTTACCAAGATTACATTATATACCGTATCACGTATTGTTTTAGGGATTGTGGCAGGGCTTTACCTAGACTTTGATCTATGACTTACTGAGTTTTGTTATTTCAATGTCATTTAAAAGATGTTATATTGCGACTTCTATGACTGTACAAACTGATATACATGCCAAACATATCTAGGGATGCATGTATGTATTCCATAGTGGAATCACAATGCCAAGTCACATCATGTCCTGTCCCCGCTGCATATCTGACAGCCCATTATCCCAGTAACCGGTATTTTGTATATACAGGACATAGACTGTCTAGACAGCAGCGCAATGAAATTACAGGGCTGGCCCATCAAATGCAGTTGGCAAGGGCTATCTCTGCTGATGCTGCTGTTCACAATCACAGTGGGCACGCGGTGCTGCCCATGTCTTGGAGGCAAAGCTTGCTGCCCTGTTTAGGATTGCATGCCGACCCGATTCTTCTTTTCCCACATGTTGCCACTTTTGACATGTTTTCTTTAAATGAAACGCACTTCACGATAGCAGTCTGAAAGGTATTAGTGGATAGTGATACATTAGCATCTGGTTTCTTTCGTTAGTATATCATATAACATATACTGTATATGTATATTACACACACACTCGATCACAGCCATCTCTCCTTCAAACAGAATAATTAGAGATCTTATCTGATCAAGTCTTCTATGTATATCCTACGCTCATAAATACATTTACAGGTGTGAAATATTTGGCGAGCATTGCGCCTAACTGTAAAAATAGTCTTTCGTGTAACTTGTTTCCATAGATCTTTTTCGCTTACACAGCGATATAAGCACACCGTTCATTCCCGTGCTGTATCCACGTTAAGTAGGCGTGGATACAGTCCCTTAACAAACATGGCCGCCAACGATCACAGGCCACCGCCTTCGCTCGGTCACGTGACGGAGCAGGAAGGAAGCCTTGGCTCCGGTTCGCGGACTCGATGTGGTCTGCTTCGGCGTGTAGTGCGGCGGCGGGTCTCTTGGGGGCGCTCTCCGCCTGCTCGGCCAAGCTTGCCCTGGGTGCGGACCACCTGCGGGGTCTGTGTGAAGATGTAGTTGGGGAGCAGGGTGGGGTCTGTGAATGGGTAAGTGATATGTAGCGTAATGCTGCAGGGACCACTGAAAGAAAGGGGTCATGCATAAGTACATTTAGTGTGTTCATTGTCTTAAAAAAGTATATCTCCTGAGCATAATATACAGTAATGTAAATGAGCGTTCACAAAAACTTAGTTTTATCTAAATTTTCTTCCAAATAAACATACTTAATCTACAGACCTGGACGCTGCCATTGTTATGAGTCATGTGACGTTTTGGGTGACATCCTCTTTGCAATTATCAGTCAATTCCTTATGGCAATGCTAAACAAAAACACCCTAAAATAGATTCTAATATGTATCATAGTTTATCAGAGTTCAGCAATACCCAATGTTTTTAATGTTTTTTGCCTTTTTTGCAAGTTATAAGTGCAAGTAACATACTGGCATTTCAAAAGCATTTAAAAAAAAAGGTCATTGTGCCCCCATATATTGTGTTTTTCCCAGGACAAAAGGGCTTTCTTTAGATACCATTATGTTGATCGTATCATATAATTTACTATAAGAAAAATAATAGAATTGTGAATAATTGGAAAAAAAAGCACTTTTTACTCATCTACAAAATTGTCGCCATCTTCGTTAATATGCATGAGTGGCCGATGCTACGGATCCCTGGTTCCAACAGTCAAAAAGTCCTCTTAAATGAGCAGATCATTTAGTGCACTCACTCGTCCAATCAGGAAAGGAGTCACAGAAGTCAGTCATGTATAAAATTGGAATAAAGCTAGAATTTTATACATTACTGGAGTTCTGTGACTACTTTTCCCGTTGGACAAGTGAGTGCACTCAATTATCTGCTTGTGTAAGAGAACGTTTTCCCTTGTTACATGAGGCTGTGGGAGAGAGACTACAACACTAAGCTCACACAGGAACAATAGAACAAGTTCATTTTCTTGACACAAAAGTGCCCAAATGAAAGTAAAATACAAAAAACATCTTACCAATTATTGACACATTGGTACATGGTCCCTGCAGATTTTGTAGGTTTGCGCCAGGGCTCACGGAGAAGTCATGGAAACGCTAGTTTGTCCGAACCTGAGCTTGGGTTCTTCTGCATCACACTACACAGCCTGCAAGTGCTTAAAAAAATAACTCACCATCCATTTATTAAACGCCGCAAAATGGGCAAAAAAAGAAGTTTTGATTAACATTAATTAATGTTATAGGATGTGAAACAATAGCACAATAAACCTTTCTTGTATTGCAGATCCACCTTCTCCTTCGCTTCTGCTGCATCTGCCTGGTGTTCCTCTGCAATGCTGTAATGTGGACCTTCTTTGCAAAAGCCTTAAGACTCTCTTCCTCTTCAGCTACTGCGACAGTGACAACGACTGCCTCAAATTTTGTATCTTCGGTAAGTTCCATTGAAGAAAATGAAGAGAAGAAAAGCACTCCAGTTTTACTTGTATTCCAATTCATAGTTAAGAAGTAAATCCAAATAGAATCAACGTGAGAAAGTTAGCAAACCAAAAAGTGTGCAAGCTTAACATGTTTCATGCCTTATGGGTACCTTACTCATAGTGTTCCACTCTAGGTGTTTTCCATCATCAGCGGAGGTAACCTGCGCACTGTTAGCCCACGTTTGTAGTCTGTAAAACCTTTAATTTAAAGCAATATATTTTCACAGTTTTAAGTCTGTAGGTTTAAATGTAATGTGGCAACTTTTTAATTATTTTCTGAAACAGATGGCACCGTGTCACTTGTGCACCATGTTGGATAGGTTTCAGGTTTCTTGAGTGCATCTCACATTAAAATCCTGGCACAAGTTCATTTTCCACAGGGCTTATTGAGGTAGCAAGAGACTCCAGTGGGAATCCCCTACTTAAATCACACTGATTAGTAAAATAAAGGTAAAGTAAAATTAGGTTAAAAAAATAAATAAAATGTGGTAACATAATTCTCCAGTGATGTCACCATCAGGTAAACCACTCAGTTCCATTAAAATGTAAAAATGAACAGAAAGTTTACTTTTATGAGCAAGTCCTAAAATTAGCTCTGCATCTTCACAAAAATAGTGGCATGGAAAAAGCTAAAATGCTGGCATTTGAAATACCCATGGGTTGTCTAGTTTTCAAAAATGTTTGATTTAATGGGGTTAATTGTATTTACCGGATTCAAATATTTCCCAAATAGGACATAGGTGCAGGATGGCTAGATGTCAAAATTGAAAATTGCATACCCTCCCGAATGTAGTCTTTCAGCTACAACCCTATTGGTTGTATCACTGTATTCAGGAGATGATGCTGAAAACGTAATGAAAGCCTGTAACATATACCAGAAGCTGTAAATTCATACCTGAAACATATTGTGCAGAAAAAAACACACACAAATACTACTGCAAATGTTGACAAAGGTCGGTGTCAAAATGTTTGCATGGAAAGAGTTAAAATATCAGCATTTAAAAAAAAATACCCTGGGGTGTATGATGTCCCAAATGGGGCATGGTACAGAATGACCAGATTTGGCAAAAGCTACTTGTACTTATTGCCCTTTGATTTGCAAAAAAACATAAAACATTGGGTATTTCTAAACTCAGGACAAATATTTAGAATCTATTTGGTAGTTTTTTTCATTAGCTTTTGCGGATGAAAAAAGCTTTTTAAGTAAAAAGTCAGAAAACGTCCCTCTTTTCAGGTTTCCTTCTTGTCTAGTATAATATATAATTTGCGTGCGTAAATGAGAAAGAAGAAAATTACAGTTAAACGCAAAGACTGCAAACATTGAAACAGCCATTGTCATGAAGGGTACAAAAAAGAAATAGGAGTTAAAAAGAAATCTTTCAGCACTAGAAGTGGTTCTTTAAGAAAAAGTTGAAAAAAGATTAAATTATGTAAGTCAAGTCTGACACATGGAAAATGGTTCTTGACCTATTGTATACCCAGTTAGGTCAAGAAATTGTCTATGCATACAATGCTTCATAAAATGTATTAACAGCTTAAATTATAGACCGTTAACTAAGCAGTGAGGCCCCTTTAAATAGAAGGGAACTTTTGACAACATAAAACCATAATAATTTAAAACCATAATAATGAGAAGATGTCCAAGCCCAAGTACTATGTGACTTGAGGCCAGGTGTAAGATAGAGGCTTGATACTTTGACATTGTAAAATTATTGTTTTTGTAGCAGTCTGCCAGATATCCACCAGAAGATAAGACGTTAACACCCTCTTGATACATAATACATTAATAATTTATTTAATATTGTTATTTTTGAATACAGGCTTTCCTGGGCAAGGTGCTGTTTGGAGAATCACGCGCTCTACTCTGGTGGGTGGGCATTTCAATAACATTATGCGGACTTCTCTTGCTCCATAAGCAAACTCCACCATCAAAAGACGAAAGTGAAACCAAGAAAGAGAGTTAAACTATGAAGGAATATACCTAGCGCTACAGAAAATAAATGATCCATGGAAACACTATGATCAATACATTACCTACATTAAACTTATATATTAAATTATAGAAACATAGATGTTTTACTTTTCATTGTTCTGATTACATGGTTTCCTTGCCACTAAGAATGTTTGATTGGTTGTGGTCTCTACATCTCGCATAACATATTGTTTTATTGCGATAAAAAAGTTCGACCCGGGAGCAGCTGCTGTACTAGTAATGAACATCGTAATGAAAATGATAATTATCTCATTACCTGGCTGAGGATATATCTTGTAAAAGAGCAGGTTGTTTGTGTACATAATGCATCTGATTTTTCTCTACCTTTTCACGTCTGGTATATTTTGGGATGGATGCTGAACACTAGCTAGAACAGGGAAAATTTAAAAAAATAAACTTTTCCTGTGCACATGTAATCAATATCAGATCACTTGTAAGTGACAAGTCTAATCAATGATCAGTGACCTAAAGTGACACTCGTAATCAATGATCAGATGTTATGTAGTAATGTAACAAAATATATTAAAAAAATAAAAGGTTTATTTTTATTTATAAGGATGTGATGTTTTCTTTTACTGTGGCCGACGTTATGATCAGAGCACACTTATTGGTTAGGAGTGATATGATTATCACAGAATGCCCATCATTGTTAACAGCAACAGACCTGGAAGCACCATTGAATTCCAGGTCATTACCGTTGAAAACTTTTTTTTACCTTTTTTTTTCCATAGGAGCACGTACTATTTTGTGACTGGGTCCCCACAAGCCTGTGGAGGCTGAAGAAACAAACCTTTGTGCAGCAAGGGAGGGTCAGGGCTAGACCCTACAAGTGTTTGAGGACCAAAGATAACATTTACCCCATTCCTGATGCTGCCTATGGCAGCTGGGACGTGGTAGCCAGTAAACTGGCAATAGCAGGGTTAACGCTCTCTTGGAGCAATTGTGCGGCAGGGAAGGGTTAAGGCTGGTCCCCACACAGGGCTGGTTTGTTTTGCCATCCCTTTGGCTCCACCCCTCCCCCTGTGTGCCCTGCCGTTCGGTGCTGGGTAATGTGAGCACATCATACGTACATACCCCCTGCTTGATAGGACCCTTGGTCCTTTCCTTCACTGTGCTACCTCCCATGTAGTTCAGGAATAGATCAAATAAACACCACATGAAAACACAACATTGATGGTATGGATAGCCCTGGCACCCAGATTGCACTCATAGGACTTGGCCAGCACCCAGAATGCACACGTAGGGCTTGTCCCAGCACCCAGATTGCACACATAAGAACTTGCCCTAGTACCTGGATTGCACTCACAATGGCCTCCTCTCAGTCACAGGTCCTCTCAGTTTGACTCATGTGCACCCTTTATTCATGTTCTACCCTTTAGACCCAAAATAGGAACAGTAATGGACAGACAGTCAGATTACACACATATTCACCTCCCTTACAAATGCCTGCCCATAAACACATGCACTCTTGCCCCTATACATAAACACCCTGGCATACACTTGCCTTGCATCCACACACTTGCCTTGCATCCAAACACACTCTCTCTTTACCCTTTTTTCCACCGTCTAACTCCTTCTTGCCATCTCTCCCATTCTCATTATGCCATTTCTATTTATTTCTCCCCTTCTCTTTGTTACTTTCCGTTCTCCTTCTATTTATCACCCCCCTTTTTCTCTCTCCCCTCTTTCTCTATCTCTCCCCTTTCTCTTTATCTCTTCCCTTCATTTTGATATATCTTTGTTTTATTGATATCCTCTTTATCTCTCCTCATTCTCTTTTCTCCCCTTTGTCTTAATTTCTCCTTCTCTTTCTCTTTACTTCCCCTTTTCTCTATCTTTTCCTTGTCTGTCTTCCCCCCTTTCTGTTTGTCTTTTCTCTCTGTTAATCTATCTTTTATCGCATACTTTATTACTTTATTTCTGCTGATATTAATGCCAGTGGAAGTTTGGAACTCTTTAGTTATGGAATTAGCAGAGCGTTGGCGACTTTTACGCACCAAGTGCCTTAGCACTCTGTGACCCCCCTCTGTGACTTTACAAGGTCTTCCGCTTTGTGCTGAGTTGTTGCTGTTCCTATACACTTCCATTTTCCAATAATGCCACCTACAGTACACCATGGAATATCTAGCAGGGTTGAAATTTCAAGAACTTACTTATAGCAAAGATGACATCCTATTACAGTACCTCTTTAGAGCAACTGTTTTTTTCACAAATAGTTATAAACAACAATATATAGTATATGTTCATGCTTACACACAAACACTCTACCTCACACTAGCCCTTACATACAAACACTTTCAAAATACATACACACTCTCTCTCCCCTTTCTCATTACCCCTCGCCTATTTCTTTATCTCTCATCTATCTCCATTTTTCCTATTCTTTATCTATCACTTCTCTTATTATCCCCTCTTTCTCCCCATCTATCTTCTTTCTCATTCTCTTGTTTCTCATTATCTCCCTGTGGATATTTATGAATGCATGTGGCTGTGCCTTTTAACTCATACGTGACAATGGCTGATTTAATTTTTTTTTTTACCGTTAGTGACACTGGCTGTTTTAACGTATCAGCGGTGTTCGGGTTTAGCTGTAATTTTCTCATTAACTGTACCCACACAAGTTATATATTGTTTTTTTGAGGATAAAAATGGCCTTCTTTAGATACCATTATGTTGATCATATTATAGAATTTACGAGAATAAAAATAATTATAAAATGGTGAATAATTTGAAAAATCCCTTTTATCTGAAGTTTTTAAACATTCTATAAAAGCTAATGAAAAACTGCTAAATTGATTCCACTATTTGTCCTGAGTTTATGTTTTTATTTTTTTTGTTGCTTTTTTGCAAATTATAGGGCAATAAGTGCACGTAGCATATTGATATTTCAGAACGATTTTCTCCTTCAAAAATGGTCATACTGCCTCCATATCCTATTTGGGACATATTTGAAGCCCCAATACGTGTTCAGTAACATCACACGAGTACAGTGATACCACCCATGCATGGGTTTCCTGGGTTGTTTGGGGACTAAAAGACCACATTTGGGAAGTGTGAATTTTTCACATGGAATTTTGACATGTGGTCATGCTGCCCCCAAGTCCTATTTGGTAGATTTCTTAAGCCAATTCAATTTAGCCAATTTAGATCATATATTTTCCAAACTAGATACCCTAAGGTATTTCAAATGCTGGTATTTTAGCTTTTTACATACACACATTTTACCACCAGCCTTTATCCAAATTTGCAGTATTATTTTTGTGTCTTTTTCTATATTATTGATGAATGAATAGCTCCTTGTGTATGCCACAGCCAAACAAACTCACTCATCTCCTGAGTACAGTAATACCACCCATACATGGTTTGTTGGTTATTTGGGAGGTAAAAGGTCAGCTTTGTGAGGCGTGCATCTGTTTGGGAATTTCAACATCTGATCGGTCTGTGCCCATGTCCTATTTATTGGGACATCTTTGAACCCGGCCAATTCGATTTAACCCATCAAATCATACATTTTTTTAAAACTAGACACCCCATGAGCAGTTAAAATTAGTTAAGTGCAGACATTCGTTTAGGCGTTGTAAGGTTTATGCAGCTTTGCAGGAAACACAACTTCCTTTGCATGATGCATAGTGGGCAACATTTGAAAGAAAATTCCAGGAACACTTTGACCATAGCTTGAAAATGTACCACATCCACTGCCCCCAAAGCTCTGCCTACTATGACCAACCCACGTAATTAGCAGGGAACACGGCTTGGAAACAGCTGGACAGGTAGGTAAGTTTGGATCACAAATCTGGTCTGGTACACAAATCTGGATCGTGAACGTAGCCAAAGTCATAGACAGGAGATCCGAATGAAGTACATGGAGCGTTAGCTGCAAGCAGTCTAACAGAAACTTAAGCCAAACAATGCAAAGGCCCAGACTGAATGGCAGAGCAGGTATAAAAGGGCAGGGCTAAACTCAGGTAACGTGGCTCAGCTTTCCAAGTAATTAGAAAGGGGTGCTCCAGAGAGGGAAGGGTGGCTTCAGATGGCTCCAGTAGAACATGACAATGTTTATGATTATCACATACAGTAGTCCAGGGTGCTAGGGCTGGAACCCTGACAATATGTGAAGTGTGTTAGCACTCGATGTGTAGTGTCTATAAGGCATGGTTTCTAAATGGCTTGCATTCAAAATGGGTGTCTAAATGTTTGTGTGTGTGTAATAAGAAATGGGTGATCCATGTGCTTAGTGTGATATTCTCCAAAAGATATGTAATAATGATAGTTTAAAAGTTGAGTAAACACAAAACATAAAAAAAACATAAAATACGGTACTAAAATCGGTTGAAAGCATATCCTTACATTAAGCATTTCATGTCTGCTCTAAATTAAGAAGCCATTTGTGTCCATGGAGGGAAAAATATAAAACTCTTCCCCTTACAAAACAGAAGTAGCCACCTTCAACTGGTGCTTGAGTTAAATTGTCCTTCTGTGTTTTTCTGTTATTCCATGCAAATAAGAAATTATATTGCTATAAAGTGGTGATTGATATATTTGTAAAGCATTGGCAGGTTGACGTAACCTGTATATGAAATGGCTACTCAAAGGAAAAAGTATGAGTTAAGAAAGAGAGGGGCAGAAGAAAGTAAGGAGGCGGAGAAAAAAATAAATGTTATTCTGTAAGTGCCAAAGGGCATACAATATACAGAAATGTAAGGAGCACACAGTGGTGAAGTTTTTAAGAAAAAAAAAAGACAGAGAAAGAGATTAACTAGATCCAAGTGCTTTTTGCACCCTACCCTTAGCTGGCCTTATTATATGTGTTGTTTTTTATTTTTAAACAAAGTGTAATAAAGAAGTTCTCAGGTAAAGGCATTGACCCAACTAACACCTTTGTGGTAACTTCTAATATTTACTTTATTAATAATACTTTAGCTCAAATTGCAGCATAGCAAACAGTACTATTTAGAGTTATTCTTGGCCTGGGTCAAGTCCGAGCTTGCTGAATCTCAATCTCTAGTATAGGGGTTCCCAAGGACTTGTATGTTACATTGACCAAGCAGTCTGATTCAACTTATGCCAAGCACTGGCACACTAAAGAAGGAATAGGAAAGGGCAACTGCTCTTCATTGGTTGATGCCAGACGAGCCCCATGTCGCCGACCAATAAAGTCTCTCTTATGAGCTTTTAAATCCTGGCGCAATCCTACGGATTCTGCTATTAACCTCTGCTATACTACGGAAGAGTAAAAAAAAACAGCAGAAAATGAAGAGAATAACGAATACGAAGAACGTATACGAATATTCGCCCAAAAGGAACACAGGAACAGGCGAATATTCGTAGAATACAAAGATTATTTTTTCCAGAAGGCGAATGTGAAGACGAACGAGAAGAGGTTATGTATCTTTACATATTTTTCTATGAACACATAATTAAGAAAATGCACTTAAAAGTAAGCATCCTTGTGATCCCATTAACTCCTACTACTGTGTAGTAGGATGAATTATATCGCAAAGTGAAATATTATTTTGAAAGGCCAACCCAGGTCAGTTTCTCATGCAAGATGGGATGGGTTGGCCCTCATAATGGATTGTTAATGTAGCAAGAGTTTAGCCCAAGTCCCAAGGGGTCTAGGCTCTCCCACATGTCAGGAGGTTTAGCAAGGACCAAGCCCCAGTTTGCCGATAAGTACGTTGCTACGGACTCTGGTTATGATAACATAATCTAGTGTCTTGGTCCTAAATGCACCCACGAGCAGAGTGAGAACATCCATGGCTTGGTCCTGACTCACCTACCAAGTTTACTAGTGATAATAAGCCTCCATCCTATGCGTAAGGGTTAACATGACAGGTTAAATTATTTGGAGCCTGCTCATCATCATTGCTTCATAACATTACTATGTGACAGGATAATATTTGTTTTCTTCTATGTCGCAGCAGAAAAAAAATGCGCCTTTAATTTTCAAACTCCCATGGACATCTACATGGAAAAAATGTTTGAAATATGTGATTTTAATGTTTTAATGATATTCCCTTAAAAAATGGCCTTGGTTTCTCTGTTAAACCTCACAATATGACACATCAACAGTTTTGCAGTACGTTATGGCACAGAAGAAAAAATTCCAAGTGGCAATGCTTGCAGTTGGGGTGGCATTCTGTCATTAATTTTATTGGGACTGAAAGTGAAGCAGAATCATTTCTTTATAATCTGAAAATCAATATTTAAGGAGCTCATTTAGAGTAACCTTTTCAACACCCTTTGCAGTTTGCATAACATTTCTGCTTGCTTTTGGTGTGGCCTGGATTTCATAAGGGATTTTATTCTGCAGCTGCTCCCAGTTCCCCATGTTGGTTTTGGTAGCCACATATTATATGTTTTATCTGAAGCAGGCCCCGTATGTGAAATAAAACAACAAACAATGAGGTTTTCACAAAATCATATATCATTGAAACATATCACATATTGTAACTTTGCCACTGGTGTTAGCATCTTAATATCTTAAATATATTTCCCACCCGCCATGTTTTTTTGGAAGGAAAGGATTTGGGGTTCTGTCCCATTGTTCTGCCAAATATGCTTACTGTCCCTCATTTGGGATAATGGGCTTTTAGGGAGCTCCTCTTATTTTCCCAGACTTGCCATGCAAGCAGTGACCCTGATTGAGGTCCGAGCTCCCCCATTACAACCTTGTATTACTTTTTGCTATAAGATGGCCAGATGGATAAGGT
>VKOC01039253.1:0-16329 GCA_009364415.1 Spea multiplicata | reverse complement strand
TCCAGAGTAAGATTCTTTAAGAACTGTTATTTATCATACATATTGGGTTTTTTTTTATTAAGGTTTGTTAGAATATCCTTCCGTGGGTGAGAAATGAGAATTGCAAGGCAATGAGACGTTTTCATTAGAAAGGATGACATTTTGAGCGTTTTGTCTAATACAGCTAAAAAATAAATGTTTGTGGGATCACATCAAAAGGTTTCAGATAGAGTTGCCATATCAGCATTTTTTTCCTGGACACATAACTTTCAGAGAATGCTCTTCACCACCTATAATGTTACCCAGGAGTATGTGTGAGGTATAAATTCACTGAAGGGAATACACTATTTATCCAAGTTTATACACCCACCATGCATGGAAGCACTATAGGCTGTGGTCAGCAACATGTCCAAATTAAATGTGTCCACCCCGGGAGCGGCGTTGTGGCACGCCACATTCCCCACTCACTTACAATGGCAAGTATTCCATGACTTCATGCTGAACCGCCCACCGAAATCAGCAAGACCCCCTACCCACATCCCGCCAGGGGGCTCCTGTAGATCAGTGAGATGATTTTCAAGAGATGTCCTCGTCATACCTGGGAAGTCTCTGAGATTGGCCCGGAGACTCCGGGGTCCCTTTCATCTTTCTCTGGATGGGAGGAGCGGTGTTAGGCCATGCCTATACTCCCCACCCACTGTCCCTCCTACTCAAGACTTCTGGTGCTAGCCCAGCCCACACGTGCGGCTAGCCCAGCACAGCGAAGGGTTAGACCCGCCTCCTTGGCTGGCTAGCCTCGCCCCACACAAGGCTAGCCCCGCCAACAAAGCTGGCTAGCCCTGCCCCTCACAATCCCACTTCCCCAAAAGAGGAAGCGCTCCGCGTAGCTTCCCCAGGGGAAATTCCTAGGTATGCCCCCCCATGTTAACTATACATTACACAGGGCCAGCTCAGCTCTTCTTGCAGGACAATCTCAACAGAGTTGCTCCATCATATTAATTAAAATGAAAATGATGTCATCCCTATCGTTTGATTACCCAAAGTGATAATCTGCAGAACGTATTATAGCGTTGGGTGATGACTGGCTTTACCATTTCTGATGGTTTTTACAACCAAGAACATTGATTGGGGGCAAGCGGGTGATGCCGACAGGAAAATGTTATAATGAAGGTCATCAGAAATTCAATTGAAATGATATTGTTCAGACATACCATGGTGTACACATTTTACTAGAGAGTAACTCATACTCTAGAGAGTAGTAGATAAGCGGAACAACCTCCCAGCAGTCTGTGGCAAGATAACCTAATGGGGAGGAATAATCATGCAGATTCTTAGAACAGGTAGTTAAGATACCTTTCTTCCTAGTGAAATAAATCAGAAATCCAGCGCAGACGGGGTTAATGTTGTAAAAGACTATTGTAGCTGGAAATGGCTGATTTTTAATGAATTCTTTTCACAGGTGTACAGAGGCCCTGTATCACTCCCATCACTCCTGTGTCCCAATGGCCCTTTATCACTCCCATCACTCCTGTGTTCCAATGGCACATTATTCATCCCATCACTCCTGTGTTCCAATGGCCCATTATCACTCACCATCACTCCTGTGTTCCAATGGCCCTTTATCACTCCCATCACTCCTGTGTTCCAGTGGCCCGTTGTGTTCGCTGATCCAAGTTTAAGGTTAAAAGGATAATTGATGGTTATAAAACCCTTTTGTAATAATGTTTATTTTTCGGTTTAGGTTTTGCATGGTTTAGTTGTTGCCGCGCGGTATATATGAAGTTTATATGAATTATATATAAAGCACGCAGTAAGCAGGCGCTCCCATGTAAAGCAGTTTCATGTTTAAACGCGTTTGTCCTTCGCCAGTGTGATGCTCACCCTGCCCAGCATCAGGAGAAGCAACGCCCAGCAAACAGGATTTCTCTGTTTTTATTGTCCTAAGATTTAAGAACACAGAACCTGTCGGCAGATTGGCCCCATTCGGCCCCCGTCTAGTCGCCCGTTTCTCCTGCTGTAACGACTCAAACCTTAATCAGTCGTCTTAGATTCAGGAGCCGTATGCCGATCCCGTGCATGTTTAATATCCCTCACTGTATTACCCTCTACCACTTCTGCTGGGAGGCTGTTCAATTTGCCCACTGCCCTCTCAGTAAAGTAAAACTGAGAAATATTTTGACTGATGTTACTTGTCTTTAAAACATTTAAAACATCAACAAACTATTCCTTATCATTGAACCATTTTACCCAGGATGCCCCATTGCCCCTGGCCTCCTCTGCCTAGCTCCCTATTAATTTATAGGGCAGTCCCAATAGCACCTCTACAAGCTAGCTGGCTGTGTGGCCCAAGGTCTTGTTAGGTAGCCATGTGACCATGCGCAAGGAGACTTCACTGAGCAATAAAGTGGGCGGAGAGAGAGGATAAAATAGAGAAAATGTAAAAAAAAACTATTTTCTTCACACATTTATAACCGCGATCAGCAGTTTGCAGACATGAATATAAAACACAGGACCTTTGCCAAAAATTGTGTAGCCCAAAAAGCCGATCTTCAGAGAAGCTTTGGCTCCACTACTGCCGGGTCGCATCACGCCACGTGACCTCACTGAGCACATGCATGCGCGGGACACGCGCCTCAGCATGCCCCTGGGCCTGCTAGGGGGGCAATTGCCTGCTGAAGAATGTGTTTTACTTATACAGTTCAGTTTATAAACCCACTCTTTTAGGACCGTAGAACCCTGCGATACCCCCATACCCAAGAAAACAATCTGATGTTTTCTCTTCTGGACAGTAGCAGCGCGTCATTTGTGCAGCGGCCAGATTACCGATGTCCCCGGCCGTGGCTAGTAATGCGATTTACGCCGTCCGCTTAGCACCGTAACGTCACTTCTCATCAATGTTTCTGGCTAAGCCTCTTTCCTCATTTCAGGGCCGAGGAATCCAACCAGAAAGAAAGCGATCACGGAAGCGACCGCTGCTTACCGGACCCCAAAGCTCCCAGCCCAACGTCTTCTCCTCCGGCGTTCTGCGTCGTGGGCCAGGGCTTCCAAAAAGAGCAACCACGAGATCATCGGCAACTCTGTTCCTGAGAAGAACTCTTCCGGACGTATCGATGGTGTAACGTTCTGCGAGTGATACATTCATTCAATCAGAAGAGAATAAAGACATAACGAGGCAAATGCCCAATGGGCTGCTGGCTGACTGCTGGCCCACTGTCATTCGGTGACCGCAGGCCTTAAAGCGGCAGAGTCACCTCATCATCACCAGTAGGGTTCTCCATTATATTTTTTAGGGTTCGCTGCAGGGTTTCAGGGCCAGAAGGCTCCCGACAGCGTGAAGGGGGTCCTAAATTTGTCCGTCCCTATTATAAACCCCCCCCCATGGATATGACGCAATCCAGTTTTGCCTGCGCCTTAAGTTTGTTCAAACCGATATTTCCTAATGGGCTCAGCAGTAATTATCTCCAGGACGTGCCTTTAAAAAGCTTCACTTTTAATGATTTTTTTTAGGATTTAGCCGTAATCGAGGTGCGGTGTAATTATTGCAGTATTTATTATTTTTTTTTAGAAGTATTTTATTATTTTATTGGATTGCAGTATTTATTATTAATGCCCACAGCCATTCTGTGATAACCGGAATATACCAGCCTTTATACACCAGAGATAGGAACTTTTTCAGACATCTAATATGAATTATTATTATTGCTATAATATTTATAGATATATCTATGTATAGAGAAAACCTATTTTTAGCTCATTCCCATCGTGAAGGTTCAAACACCTTGACTTGTCATCATTTAAAGATGCACTTAATTAAGTCACCTGCATTCAAGCAGGAATATTAACCATAACATACTGGGAGCAAAAGCACCAACTGGAAACCTTATATATCATAAACTATGCAATTTGTTAAACCCCTTAAAATATGTGATATATATATATATATATTTACAGTATATCTTTATATACAGTATATATATATATATATACAAATAATATCTGGTTAATTTCTGGTTATGTATAATATATATTTATATATATTAGCAGATTACGTTGGGCAATGTAAGGATAATGTATGTAGTATGCGTGTACAGGAAATAATTTAATTTGTAAAAAAAAAAATTATCACCCGTAGGTTACATCATTTTTGGCAAATTTTAAACTCAAAAATGGCCCTCCTGGCTGTCTGTAGTTGAGAGCAAATTTACACCCCTGCTACAAATGGGTGTTTAATTTAGATTATATTGTCTTTTTAATACAAGTAGTAATTTAAAGCGTAACAACGTAACATTCGAGTGTCCGCATCCAGCGCTGTTCACTAAACAGGTCATTTCACAACGTACTACCACCACTGACCCCTAGAGGGCGAGAGAGGGGATCTATTATTATTATTATTATTTATATAGCGCAAGCAATTTACGCAGCGCTTAATACAATACATATATTCAAGGGGTCTGACAAGACGAGAATTGACAGACTAAGACAAACCGATACATTAGGTGGAGCGGCTCGGCTCGCAAGCTTACAATCTAGAGGGAAATGGGGTGACAAACATAACTGCCCACTGAGCCCCCCCCACTTCTAAAATAGATCTAAATTATCGGATTAATACCATAAACAGACACAGTTATTGTTTCTTTTTTAAATAAAATATTTTATACTAAATTTGTATTAAATGGAATTTCCCATAAACTGTAAGTTTTTGTGTTATTATATCAGTTTCCTGTTTTTATTTATTTATTGCCACCCAATTTTTTCCGTGGCGGCTCTTTTCAGCCTCCGGCCCCATAAACAATTGTAAACCTTTTTTTTAATTAAACAGGGAAGACGATTTTATTAAAACGGGATTTTTATTGCGGTTCTTCCGCCCCGTATCGCCGGTCCTGATCTTTCGGTCTCCCGACGGCATCGCTTTCTTTACGTACAAACTCGGTATTAAATTTTACTGCCGGCCGCGGGCTATAAATAAACCGGCGGCGATCCTTCCAGCTGCCGGCTGATGAAGGGCTTCCTCGCTTTTCAATTCTTTACAAGAATAAAACACGGTAAGAAGTCACCGTATAAATATTGGAAAATTCCTCTTAAATCTGTTCTAACTTACATTTAATGCGATGCTGAAGGTGGAGGTAAACGAGACGCATCGGCTGAAGTAAATATTTATTACTATGCATTCATTTATCCCGTAGGAAAGAAATATATAGCACTAATTGATTTCAGGAGAAGCTGCAGCTCCAACCCTTCCTTTGTCGCATTCACGGTGAGCAGCACTTTATGTTCTGAAATCCCTTCCGTGAATCTTTTACTGTTTCTGAGTAACCGGTTTCACCAAGGACTTACACACACAGTACCATACTAACATATTAACACATACTAACACTAACACCCACATGAACTAACATTCTTACACACACACACAACCTAACACCACATGAACTAACAAACTTACACACACACAATGAACTAACATTCTTACCCACTCACTAACACAACACATGAACTAACATTTCTTACACACACCATACTAACACACACATGAACTAACATTCTTACACACACATACTAACACACACATGGACTAACATTCTTACACACACACATACTAACACACACATGAACTAACATTCTTACACACATACTAACATACACACACAGACACACACCAACATACCTACAGTAACATCCCTAAAGACACACATTATCATACTTACACACATATACTAACATACACACCCATACAGTAACATACTTACACACACTAACAGCCTTACTTACACACACACACACATACATACAAGCATGCATACATACAGTAACATCCTTACTTATACACACACACACACACATACATACATACAAACATGCACACACACACTAACACACTTATTGTCACTTACACACATACAACCTACATTTGTTGGCCAAGCAGGGGTGCCAGCTCTTCTGCGCAGGGAAATGGCGTCAAGGAAGGGTCTGAACATCCAACAGCTCAAGGAATGACATTTCTATGTTGTATGGCGGGACGTTCTTTCACCACCTTGTGTCTGATGCTTAAAGGGAAATTAAACTCAGAATTAAACCCAGAGCTGTATACACGGATATGGAGTAGCACTGAAAAAATAGATTTTTATTTCATTTCGTTCCAATAAACTTCATTTTATCTGCAGACCTGGAGGCCGTCAGTCATGTGATATTTTGGGTGACTTTCCCGGCTCAAACACCACACTGAGCTGATGCTTTATGGCAATGATAGTGAAGTCCGTTCCTCCATAGACTTTCATTGGTCAGAATGTCAGACTGGGTGATTCAGACTGAGCCATTCAATTGAATCCCAGAAACCAGTGTGTATTTTAAAATATATACTTTTCAGTGTTATGTTAGGGCCTCTGTCCAACATGCGCCACACACACCCAAACTGCCTTAAAGTGCCAGGGACGCCTCATCTAAACCAGCCCGGCGTCTGCTGCTCTTTAACTTAATACCCTTCGACTTAATGCTAATCTCTTAGACCTCATCAGATATTTCACAGAGTAACATAAGCTCTCCTGTTAGAACCAGAGTCTCAATTTACCTTCAGTAATCCAAGCTTCACCGCTGTATATATAACGGGATATATTTACATATCATTCAAAAGTTTGGGGTCATTAGACATTTTTTTTAGACATTTTCTTGTTTTTGAAACAAAAGCACATTCTGTCCATTAAAATATATTAGAAATCCAGCGCAGACGGGGTTAATGTTGTAAATGACTGTTGTAGCTGGAAACGGCTGATTTTTAAGAGCTGGAATCTCTGCATGGGTGTACAGAGACCCTTTATCACTCCCATCACTCCTGTGTTCCAATGGCCCTTTATCACTCCCATCACTCCTGCTTTCCAATGGCCCTTTATCACTCCCATCACTCCCGTGTTCCAATGGTAACTCCATCACTCCTGTGTTCAATGGTCATCTACACTCCATCCACTCCTGTGTTCCAATGGTCCTGTATCACCCATCACCTCCTGCTGTTCCAATGACCCTTTATCACTCCCATCACTCCTGTGTCCCAATGGCCCTTTATCACTCCTGTGTTCCAATGGCCCGTTGTGTTCGCTGATCCAAGTTTAAGTTTAAAAGGCTAATTGATTGTTAAAAAAAAACTTTTTCCAATTATGTTACAGCCAGAAATATCTTTGTTTAACATAAAAGCAGCTGATTGACCCCAAACTCTTATATACACACACCAGTATGATGTTAGCCCATGTGTGTCAGCATAAGTATGTGTATGTTAGTCCGGGGACTGGCTGGTGGTCCACCGGATATTCGCCAGGTGTGCCAGATGGCCCTTCCAGACCTGATGTTAGTGCGTGTGTAAGCGTGAGTGTGTGTATTAGTTTATGGTGTTAGAGTGAGCCTAGGGTTAGTGGACACTGGGAGAAGAGGTCACTGAGTCACTGAGCCACGCTTCTACGTATCACACATCCACATACATCAGTTTTAGATTTTATTATGGTTTCTAACCCCCACAGTATTAGTAAATACCCTCGTTCTTGGTTACGACACCCAGAACCATAAGGGTTCTCCCTGTTAATGGATACTCGTTATTAGCGTTCAAAATGTTGAAGGAATAAATAGAAACATAGAAAAATATTACTTTAATGCTAATACAGTGTACAGTATTTACACGCCTCTCGGGAAGCAGGATTTATCAGATGTCAGCTGCTAATCTAATACGTTATAAGTTACTGGGTAATATACAGTCTGTTACACGCTCTCTGTACAACATTACAATATTACTCCACCTATCGCATTTAGTGTGCGCTGTATGACTGCCACGTACCTCCCGAGTGTCCTGCTTTTTGAGTTTCAGTCCCAATTTTCAGGCACTGTCCCACTTTTGCGGCAATAAGGATCATGAGCGGGTTGGGGAGGTTCTCTCAACTCCCCTGAGTGGCCCAGGGAGATATCATTTCGATGGAGGTCTGTTACGGCACAGACATCCATTGTAGATCCTGAACCCTTCCTGCCTCTTGTAACAGCCCCAGCCCAGCATGGAATGAATTTATTTGCCCTGAGCGCGTTTTTTAATGCCCTATAAGCGAGGGTGGAAATCATTATTAGCCCTGTCTGTTTCCCCAAATGCTGGGTCGGCACAGGCTCACCGAGCCAATCATTGGCCCCAGGGCATTAAAGATTTTTTTCATTTGTAGCAATATTCTTATCTGCCTTCTAACTTTTTGCCAAAATTTCCTACAAAACCCTTAAAAGCAAATTTCCTACAAAACCAGAAAAAGCCCTTTTATTAGGCTTTTAGAATGTTTTGCTCAATCCCTACTCTTGGCAGCTTCATATTTATAAAAACATATAAATCCTCGGCAAAAAAACCTTTTCCACTATTTTTTATAAGCATTTTTATGCCTGTTAGAAATTTGACACGATGGGGTGTATATTTTATACACTTTCTTCCCTATTCCACTTTCTTTTTTTATATGTTTCTGCCAACTTTTGCTCTAATGTCCTAAAGAAGATATTTTACTAAAAAACATATAATATTCCATATCTTTCAATCTAAAGAATGGTTTGTAAATGCATCACTTTGTCCTTATTACTCACCTACAAATATTCTGTTTTCTAAAGAAAAAACATCTTGTCTCTTTAGCCTTTGCAGTGGGTTTCGATGCTTCAAACTACAGAATTTTGTTATTTTAAATACTAAATTTTCACTTGGAAAAGATAAAAATACTTATTTAATGATAGAAAAAATATGCTAAAATTTTTCTGTATTTTAGGTGATCCCTCAAATTCTAGTATCTATTTTCTCGATAAAATTTAAAGATGTAGGGATAAAAAAAGAGAGTTGCTCCTTTTTTAAACTATCATCACTTAACATGCTTTATAACAGATTTTTACATTATTATAATATATATATATATTATATATATATATTACACAAATAATGTATTTAAGGGTCTTTGCACTGCAACAAACCCATGTCCTGATGTCCCCAAAACCTCAGCTTCTGCTCTCGTTTAGCCTACCTGTCCAACAACCTTCTACTTGGTGAGAGATTAGGAAACTTCAAAAAATATGTTGTTTTTCCTTTAGAAAAAGAAAAAAAAAAGAGAAAGAATCCATTTATGAGAAGTGTGAATTGGTATGAATTTTAAACATTCTGAAGCCCCTTCTATAAGAGGAATGACTGTTCACTGATTGGCTGTTGAGTTTTCGCATGCTGTTTGGTGGGTCAGTCTTCTACTGCTCATGGTGGATACATTGTAGCTTGTTAAATGTTGTTTTTCCCTTCTCTTGTCCAATCAGGTGGCCTCTTCAAATTGTGATCATGTTTGTTCCCGCCAGTGAAGCCTTGTCCCCAGGCATCTTCATTTTATTATCAGATAAGAGTCTTTTTGGGGGCCAGTTCTATTGAACTGGACTAAACGTTTTAAAAACATAAACTAGGCTTTTTTTAAGATGCCAATTGGCTGACCAATACGGCTAACGAGGTCATTACATACATCCTACAACAAGCTACGCGTATCTATTAGTGTTTAATGCCGAGAAGGTCACGCAGCATTTTTACGGCGTGTTGCGGTTGGCCAGCCGCGTACTCCTCAAGGCTGGGTCCCATTACGTTGTGTAGGTTTTTGGCCAGCTTGCTGACCACGTCCTTGAAGTTCCCGTTCCGTCCTGGCATGACTCCATTCCCTGTCATATTACTCAAGAAGTACCAGAGAACTGGAAGAACGTGACGTTCCACGGCTTGAGGTTTCCGAGGGTAGACCGAGGACACAAGCACTACGGGAGACAAAAGTAATAATACACTTATAATACGCTACATATTATTTAAGAGTTATACAGTCCTTAGAGTAATGCAGGACATCACTATGGGCCCTCCTGGACTCCTCCACGTTAAGCAGGCAGTCTAGTCCCCATTCTTTATGCATATTGGCGTCATCAAATTAGACTTATTTTCCTCCTTCCCGATCTGAAATGTTAGCATGCTTCTAACATGCGCATGAATGCCTGCTGCTACTCCCATTCACTTCAATGGAACCACTACAGCACATGTGCAGGAAGCATACTTAAGTACACTTCCTGATTTCAATGGAAGCAGCCGGTGACAGGGGGCGGCTTTAAAGTTTTACGACTACAATAAATGGTTTTTAGGGGCCCCAATTTATAATGATTAATTATATGCAAGCTGAAGAACATGATATATGTAGTATTTTTTTTTTCTACATTTTGGTAATTGAACTTTTTGATAAATGTTGCACTCGCACAAGTCTTGTTTCTGTATCTCCATCTTGGGGTCTCTTGGGTTGTTGATGACTAAGCAGCTGCTTAATTTGCTTATCTATGAGAGTCATCTCTGCCAAGGAGACCAAAATAATTCATGCACTGAATGTACACCAATAGAGAAATTATTCATGCACTGAATTTACACCAATAGAGAAATTATTCATGCACTGAATTTACACCAATAGAAAAATAATTCATGTACTGAACGTACACCAATAGAAAAATAATTCATGCACTGAATGTACACCAACAGAAAAAAATATTTCATGTTAAAGCCAGTGACGGCACCTCAATCACACATTCAAATAATCTCTGTGCCTATTCAGAAAGGATGAAGTGTGGGGTATCTGTACAAAGAGCAGTTCTGAAGTCATTAAGCTGGAGCAATCAAAGACGATGGTCCGTTGGTCGTCATGGTTATATCACCGCTTTTCTGCAGAACTACTCTTTAAAAATAACCACCACGAAAAGCCTGAAAGTGTTTGATTTTGTAAGCAGGGAATGCTTCACGTTCTAGAATCTCATGATCTTGCAAACTGTCTCGTTTAGATGCACATCCTTGGAGGTATTACCCAAACCTCAGCCGGTCCGTCCTCCCCGGATTATTTATTTCCTTGTTGTGATGATTGAGGACTCGCTGCCCCCGGGACATTATGCGAATTGCTTTGGGAACCAGCATTTTTTTTTTAGAATTCTGTTCCTGATCTTAAAGTTTTATCTGGTAATTCATCGGCTTACCGGACAGTCGTTCTGTCACGTCACTCATGGACCGTCCGCTGGTGAAACGCACCCTGCTTGCAAACGGTTGTAGCAGCCACAAATGATCTACAACCAAAAAAAGGGGGTTAACGTGGGACATCAAGCTTTAACCATTTCATGTCCAGAAGGGTTGCCAAACACCCGAGAAAGGCCATTTTTGTAGCTATTTAAACCCATTAGGTAAATTATCAGGCGTAAATCATAATTATTAAAAAATACATTAATTAAATACGGGAACATCTTTTTATGAAGACTTTCCTAGGATAGAAGAAAAAGGTGATGTGAAGATATGGAAATGTCCATTATATCTGTATGGTTATGGTAGTAACAATGGCATTCATGCCAGTACTATGAGTTTCTTTCATAAGGTTACACAATAACTCTAAATGTCCATCTGAACAGCCTGAACCAGACCTTCTCAAAGTATTTGGTACAAAATGATATTAATGTTTAAATGCATTAGCTGATTTTTAGATGCTGGGGGCTTTATCCAATAAAAGCCCAGTCCTAGCTGCAGAGTCGCGTAGGTAGAGTAGGTAATCCCAAAATGAAATCATTAGTGGAAGATGGTATTGGGTCTCTAGTGACTAAGATGTAGAGTTGCTTACGCTTTGGGGACCTTAGAGGTCTCTTATTCTGATAGAATGCATTCAACTTGATAAGAGACTGAGAGGTCCCAAAAGCCTATGTGCCAAATAAATGTATCATCTTCAACCAAACACTCCAATTTCTGTTTATTAAAATTCATAGTCACTATTGTCTGCATGAGTATTCACTCCACTGAAGGGAAGTTGATGAGTGCCCCCTTCTACACCCTCTTCTATCCCCCATTCGGGATGGGATGAGGGCAAGGGGTATAGGAGGACTCCATTGCCTCCCATGTTCTTTATTACACATGGAGTGGGGAAAGATGGGGGGACTGGGAGACTCTTGTTTTTAATTGTAATGAATTTATTTTATGGGTTTTTTAAGGTTTACATTCTAGCTAAAGTTTGTGAGTTGCAGGCGAGGACATGCATTCGAGTCGTATGGCCTCACCAGCAATTCACAAACTTTAAAGTTTTAAGCACCCGCATTTGTATGAATCTGGTATTGCCCACAAACCCCGGACGTGTCTTGATTTTTAAATACATTCATGAACTTGTTACTTTTGAAATGCAAATGAATTTCATTTATTGGCATTGAAGACGACAAAACAGAAATACCTATGTGAGTAAATAGCCGGTCTACGACTATCACAGCCGCCGAATAGATGCCGCTATTCTTTGAATTCAAATTGTCTGTAACTACGGTGATCATCGGGACCAGAACATGATGCAAGCTGTCCTTCAGCAGGGGGATCATGACAGCTGCCGACTCCAGGGCATACTGGTTGACTTTTTTGTTGGCATCCTGTAGTCTTGGATTAAATGAATCAAAAATCTTAAATGAAAAAAGGAAAAGAAAAATTAAAATTGAAACCATTCATATAGTTTAGAACACACAGCGGAATTCTAACTGGATTAAAACTCTCATGATGCTCAGCCAGCTGGCCGGCTTGTTGGGATGAGTACAACCGTGTTTTAGTTATTTCATAAGTGTTATAATATTTACAAAAAGTGTATAAAATAAATCCATCTTGTAACCTGATGATGAATCCCACACCTCTTGGCCTCAACAGGTGTGGGATTTCCTGTGCATGATGAGATTTGTAGTACATGAAAAGTAACAGGTGAATTACTGCCAAGACCCCTGAAAATAACAGGGATATGGCAGAATCCAGAAAGTTGCTTCAGATATAGTGAATTTGGGGTTTAATAGCTTAATGCAGCGCAGGAAGAATGCTAGAGCAATGGCCGTGACTGCCGATGACTGACCTGGGTAATATTTGAGGAGACAAACTTCACATTGTTCTTGCAGTGATCTAGAAGCAGGGTTATTCCTTCCATCTTGCTCTGATACTCCTTGGCTGTTAGTAATTTATTGAGTTCTTTCAGCTGCTCCGTCACTTCTGCCGCACGAACTGGCTGCCGGCGTGGACCCGGGGACTCCTGGGGTCCGGGTTCCACCTCGACTTCTCTGCTTGGTCTAAATGAAAAGGATATTGACATCATCAAGGAAGCTTTACGTTATTGAGAGGGTGGTAGATACATGAAACAGACTCCCAGCAGAGGTGGTAGCGGCTAACACTGAGAGGGGATTTAAACATGCATGGGATATATGGCTCCTGAATTTAAGACGAGACCGACGACTGATCAAACGGGCGACTAGATAGGGATGGGGACGAATGGGTCTGGATCTGCCGGCAAGTTCTATCTAAGTTGGGTCTTGGGTAAAAGTGGTTAATGTAATAGAAAGTGGGAGGTGAATTGAGGAGTGGGTGTGACTATAATTAAATCCCTCCCCTTTGCCTAGTCTGACCCTGAATTTTTCTTACCCCTGGTCCGGCTCCTGGCTGTCCTGCGCGGGAGGCGCGCTGCTCTTTTGAATTGGTCTGTGCTTCTTTGCAGAGGGTAGTTCCGTCAGACTGTTGCTGATTTCCTAAAACAATGAGATTTAACGGAAATAACGATCGCGTTGCAAACTAAACGCTAATAGGAGATTTCAGGAGATGGAACTACTAGGCGCAAAGAGGTTTATTCACTAAATGGAGAGTTGAGGGAAGAACTGGAGTTTCAAAACCCTCACTTCCCTATTCATTATGAAGGGCAGAGCAGGGCCTGTATAATGGAATTAATTTAACTATGCATTCTACAGGGCCAGCCAAGCTCTTCTTGCAGCAGAAGCTCATTGGGGTTGGCCCCCAATGAGCTTCTGCTGCAATGGTTAAGTTAAGTCGTGGAGCTGAAACCACAACTCTCCTGCAAACTCTCCATTTAGTGAATAAACCCCAAAGCCTGAGCTGTGTCAGACTGCGATATGAACACGTTCTGTAGGATCACTTACTTTCTGTTTAATGGTGGCTATTATGTCCCGCAGGTCGTGTGAAGGTATCAAACGCTCCATGTGTCCTTCAAATTTAGGGTGAGTCATAACCAAGCTGAACATCCTTCGCCCGTAGAACCTACGGAGACATTTAAACATATTTTACCAAATGACATTTTTTTGATGTCCAACCAGTTCAACTTTTAAATATTCCCAAATTCAAAGGTTTTATAGGCGATTACTTAATCGCAGATCGTATACGTAGCTTGGGTTGTCTGGAAAGAGTAAAGAAAACATGGTGGACCCAGCATTACTTATTTTGTTCACCCTGACCTGTATTTTTTATGAGAATGGACCATCTGTCGTGGTTACCTGGTGTCCTGCTGTCCATCTTGGGCCAGCTTCACCAGGGTCCTCAGAAAGGTGTCTGTGTTTTCACGGCTTCCAGAAAGAAGTCTCTCCGATCCAAGGAGTTCCACCACGTCCAGGAGGTGCTTGGCAGAGCACTTTCTCACGGAGCTGTTCCGATGGCTGGAAACGAGAGGGACAACGATGGAAGCGGGTTATCATCCAGCGAGTATCATCAGAATTAAGTGTAGCGAGACGGCGAATGCTTTAAAACGCTGGTGGGGACATTGACTACATTATAAGAAAATCCGATACATTGTTTGTCTGGTGGTCTATGCAGACGCTGAGTTAGGGTTCACCGCAAACTATATTAAAAATTGTCATATAGGTCACAAACGGGCCAAATATGGCCGCCTCTTCATTAAAAGGTTTACTGAATACGCTGAAAGAGATGACCGCACCAACCTGGCTCCGCTGGCAATCAGAGCTGTCAGAACGCGGGAAGGGCTGACGTTTTCTACCATGATCACCAAAGCTCTGTCGGATTCCTCCCGTATGAAGTCATTGGAGTCCCCGATCTTGTGGAGCAGCACGCGAGTGATCTCTTCCACTTCTTGGTCCATGCTCTTTTTTAGGGCTTTGAAGAGGTCTCCAAGGGCCTTGATGGCGTGGCGAGACACTTTGGAGCGAAGGTTGCTCACCTGAGATCAAACGTAGGAGTCATTTCTGGTAACATTGCTTTAGTACAGCTCTCAGGGACACATCAGGAGAAATAGTTACTCACACTCATACTCTGCTTTGGCGCTAGACTATGGGATCTCTAATGGGCACTTATGGTTTGACCGACATCTGTCATTGTCCCCCATTATTGCATCCGGTGGCAGGTTAATCATACCTATCATTTTTGTCCGTAATGAAGACAGTTTTGCTCTTTTAATTCATGTTTAGATGCGTGGAAAGGACATACCTCTCTAGTAACTGCTACGGAAACATCATGGAGTCTGGTGAAGAGGACGTCGGGGTGACAGGTAGCCAGACATCTCACACTGAGCAAACCCTTCTCCTTTTGCTCCCTTTTAAAAGAGACAGAGGTAAGATTATTATCCTAATCGCAGCACCGCAGTAACTCTCATTTTGGGGTAAATATGTAAACCAAACACAACAAAAAACTGAAATCAGTTGTTTGCTGGAAAAAAATGTGTGAGTCTCACCAATCCTTGTGGTTGAGCCACTTTAAAGCTTCAATCATGCCTTGCTCGGGATGAGACATCGGACCGATCCCCGGCCCCCCGTTCTCCGAGTCAGAGTCCCACTCTGCGTTCTCCAGAAACTGCGCCGGCAAGGAGTACGCTGAAAAGACAAGGGAATAAAAATCCTCATTTCCTTATAAAATTAAAATTCCAGACTTATTGCTTGAATTATTAATCACGCAATGAATCGTCTTTGTTCAATAATTACACTGCTCTTTGTGGTAACAGCGCTACATAAGTAAAAATAATGTAATAAATGTAATTTGATGTTTTATTTAGGAGAGGAGAAAAGTTATCTGGGTTTGAGAAATGAGAATATGAGATTATTGAAAAAAAAATAACACTAATCCCGCGTCTTTTTTAATACGTACCTGAGGAATGTCGGAAATCGTTTGCGGCGGGGTCCTGGCCTGCGGTGGGAATACTGGGGAGGGAGGTCCGGCTCACCCATTTATTTAGGGCATTATTGGCACCTGCCCTCCGTGCGTCATTAATCACCGGGACGGTGGAAACACCACTGAGCCGGAATGAAGTGATTGCTGCGGGATCTGCAAGATTAAACGGAGCTCGTTACGGCTGGACATACAATAAATGGCTAATATATAATATATATACATTGTATCTGTATACCAAACTGTTCTAGATTACAGGAATGTAACATCTTCATGACAACTCTTTTACCTACCTAGAGCCACAATCACATGAATCCCTTTGCATAAACGCCAGCGCTGTATACAGTAATATAACCCCCAGCGCTGTATACAGTAATATATCCCCCAGCGCTGTATACAGTAATATAACCCCCAGCACTGTATAC
>VKOC01039239.1:0-11099 GCA_009364415.1 Spea multiplicata | reverse complement strand
AAAACCTCTTGACAATACACCGAAGCTTCTGACCCTCTAGTTCTAGATTATGACTTCTTCTAACAAGTATTTTCTTTTAAAATAAATGTTCCTCCTGTACCTACTAGATAACGATAAATCATTAAAGAAAGGGAAATTTAGGGAAAAAATGGGAATTTCAGAAAATAATATAAAAAAAAGAATGAACGAGTAATCAGTTAGTGAACAGAGAGAAAGCGTGAAAGGAAGATGACGGATGGAACGTCAACACTCAATGTGGAGGAAGAACAGAAATACCAGAAAGGAAGACGGGATGGAAAGAGGTCACGGAGACGAGAGAGGGAGGAATAAAAACACGGAGGAAAGGGGCGACTGTATCTAAGCAACAAACAAATGAGGAGTTTCAAAAAATGGGGAAAAAAAGAAAAATGAAGATACAATTCGCTGACATTTTCTACAAATAGTATTTATTGATTGGGGATTAAGGGGTGAGTGGGGGTTATAAATAAAGGTTTGGACATAAATATTGGGGTTACAGGGTAGGGTACATAAATAAAATGGGGGTGAGCGGGATGCTCGTCCGGAGAACTAACGCTTTAAATTTACAGCCATCTCGATCTCGTTACTGCGACAGGAACCTAGAAAGAGAAGGGAGAGTTATTATGGAGAGAAGCGAGACGCGTGGAGGAGGAGAGGTAGGCAGAAGACCACAGAGGAGGAGACGTCGGAAGGAGGAACCAGAGGAACGGATGATAGAACCCCTAATGGGAATAGGAAAAGGGGGTACAGACGCCACGAAAGACGAGGGAATCGATGTATTTCTGCTGGTTTTACGTCACTTACATTCTCCTATCTTCTCTTCCATGTACATGAGCTGATCGCTTATGGAATCTACTCGATCCAGGCTGCCGATTCTTTCCCAGAATTCCTGCACCTGGTCTGAGCGGATCTCGGACAGCTTAACAGGGAAGAGCCGCTGCAGGGCTGATAGGGTGCTGTCCAACCTCTGAGACGGGGGAAGAAAAGAAAGACTTTAGCTACGAGACACTCCGCGAGGCCCTCGAGAAACGGTTTAATCAATGATCCCACTCCTTCTCGCCGTCTCCTATTGAGACACTCAGCACCCTCAGCCTATACTCTCTCGGAAAGTATATGAAGTATGACGGAATGTATGGTTCATTCATGGAGGTTCATTCATGAAGACAGAGAGGCAGATTGAGGATTTGGCACAAAGATGAGCAAAAGCTAACTTTTCACCCCATGGGCCAGATTTCCTAGTAAATGTGGAGTAATAATTACCATGGAAACCAGAGTGAGCTGGTTTCGTCAATATCAGAATTTACTATAGAATCATTTGCGCCAACCTGGACCTTCATAAAGCATCTGGTGGTGGCTCCAAAGTCAGCACTAATTTTAAATACCATGAGGCACGGACCCAAAAGCGGAAGGGAAGGAGGTAATTTTAGATTGTTTGGATTCAGCTCAGATTTCTCCCCATCCCGACGTCATGGCAGAAGCGTGGATTGAGCCCACACCAAATGGGTATAAGAGGACTTACCTGCTCTAATGACACAACAAGGCTGCGGAGATCTTGGACTTCATTGGAAATTCTTTGTGAAGCATCTGTGGAAAACATCAAGAATGAATTAAAGCACTTTTTATAGCTTGAGGTCGTGAGGAATCAAATGATGAAACATTATTCATTCTTGCTCATTGAAGTTGAATGAACAGTTGTGTTACGGCTACAGACGGAGAACTCTGAGCATTCCATTAGACAAACTTGCTTGGATCCCCAGATCCACGGCCACACGCAACATCGCGCAGAGTCTCTCGGTACAGGGCAGGGTGGGCATCTTCCTTCTCGTAGGCCTGGATCCAATAGCATTCCAGGTTATTGAAAAGGATTGGGGCAGGGTGCCAGGCGCACTTGTCTCCTCCGTCTGCACAGCATCAGGCGGGGGAAATGATAACGCGTTGGACTTTGAAATGACTTCCCCCCAGGAATATTGTCTTTCTGTGTCCACTCTCTGTACGTCTCCTTATCTTTGCCTTGTCGGAAGCTACGTGTCAGAAGCTTCCACTTTCCACTTTCCAGATGTATGATGAGGTTCCGCACCGGGAAACTGGCTTCAGAAGTCATCTCCAGTGGCTATTTTCCAGCATCGCTACTACCAGATAAGACTCTTGTTTGGATAACATTTAACGATCGCATTTAATCACCTTCACGTCCTCCAAAGCTCTCCTTTGTTGAGAAGAACCATAGAAGGTGGGAAATAGGCTGTCGCTCTTCTGCCTGCATGTCCAAGGAGAAATAACACGCTCTAGAACCTTCCGTGTTTGAAGCTTCATTACTGATTGATCCAGAGGACACTTCATTGCGGCCGATGCCTCCATCTTCTTTCTATTTCATGTCAGATGGTCATTGATGCTCAGAAGATGAGAGCCATCATAAAGCTGGAGCACCTGCTGTGCCCACCTTGGCCTAAAGTCACCAAAACAGGTGGCACGGAACACTGTTGGAACATTAAGGTCTCAGAACAAAGACTTAGAGGAAACATAGTAGCCGTGGGTTTATCACACGCCGCCGGTTTTACCTTCAGCTTGTTGCACCGGGACTGACGGTTGGGGACTGATTTTCACGCAAGATTTTCCGTCCTCTGCGAGGGTAAAGCCCGAGTGACATTCGCAACTGAAACTGCCCCGGGTATTAACACAACGCTGGGGGCACGGGTGCGAGGGACGGCGGCATTCATCAATATCTGGAACAGGGAAGGGGAAAGGGAGTTGGAGTGGAGAGAAAACACCGAGAAGAGGATTCTGGTGGCCAGATACGGCAATCCCCATCCAATAAAACAATGGGGTCTGGTTGGGGTTCATTATTAATTAGAAATAAAATTAAAATTAAGGCAAATCTACATTAAAATTATTTTCTGAGACTTCTAATAACAGAAGAATTAGTAAACCATAAAACATTTTAATACATTAATTTGGATAAGAACATTCATTGATTTTATTTCTAGTAAATTTCATTATAATGAAAAAAAATTAATTAAAATACAAATCAGGAACAAAATTTTAAAAAAGTGAATTGTGGTGATTTCTAGGTTGTCCGTTCGGGGTATTAGCGTCCGGCCACTTACCCACGTGGCAGTATCTGCCTCCCCAACCTGCAGGACAGCGGCACATGTTGGGCTTGATGCACGTCCCACCGTTCTGACAGGGTTTGTGACACACGGCTGCAAAGACCAAACAGGATGTGTGAGGGGAGAGCCGGGGAGGACTAAGTGTCCGTGAGAAGGAGTGCGAGGGTCATGGCTGCCACTTGGAGATTTTTGCTGCCCAACCTTGGGGCAAAAACGGCAGCTATCGGCTGAAAAGTATTCACTTATAAATGTAAATTTAATTTGAATTTCCGGATATCGCCCCATTTTGTGTACCTCCTGCTCCCATGATGTCTCTCTTTCTACTCAGTTTACATCTGTCTCTTTCCACCACTCTCTTAACGCTCTCTTACGCTCTCTTTTTCTCGTCTGTTGCCCTCATATTTCTTACCGCAGCACAGAATCTTCCCTGATTTAGGGGCCCAAATCCCTCCGGCCCCAATTCCTCCCATGTGTCTCGTGTATTATTAATTATATAAATTGGTCAGTAGGGGTCACAAACTCAGTAAAGCCCCGCCCCCGTCACGCCTCTAACCACACATTTGCCCTCTCTTTGGCCCTTTCAGATGTTGAGTGGCCCTTCACACAGACTCACCCTCCTCGCACGTGTCCGACGTGGGCTCCTTCTTCCTCCAGCCTGGGCAACACACGGACGTTACTTGCGTGACCTCCCTCTTCACCTGCCTGACCGACACCGAGTAGACAGTCCTGGGAGAAGGAGGATAATAGACCGCACGTCATACAATGTGTCCCAACATGTAATTCACAAACATTCCATCCACCACGGGGCAGACGTGTCGAGTCCTCTATAGCTTCTTCCACATGGAGAGGGCGGCTGGTGGTTCTGCCCTGGGTTAGGCCTAGGATAGTACCGAAGATGAGTGCGCCATTGCTCATATAACTCAGCACATGGGCAGGAATCACCACCGATAGCCCCATTGTATGGGGGTGGGGGTAGAATTGGGGAGGAATGGGCATGAATAAACACCAGTGACCCGGAGACTCAGTAAAGGGAAAACTTGGGGACGTTGGGCTCCCAGGGTCCCTACTGCACAATGAGCTGGTCAGCAAATTTGCCTCCATAGTTTCCATAGCGGCATTAACATCACACGCTGGGACTGAGCAGAGAGGTCGGGGACTATGGGGGTAAATTGGGAAGGGCAGATGGGGCGCTTTCCCGGATCAGGCCAAGGGCAGCAGCCAACTATAATCCGCCAGCATGCCCAGTGTCTTCTCCTGTCCTTCTCACACCCGTTACCTGTAGGTGCTGCAGGCTCGTTGGCCCCGGCACATGGTCAGGTACGGCTGGTAGATCGGCTGTATGAAGGTCTCATTGTACACAACCGGGATCCTCTCCACCTGCTTGGAACAGACCCCCCTGACACAAAAAATTAGACAAATTCAAGAACTTTTAGATTACTATAAACCCTCAGCTATGACACCCACATGTATGGTGGATAAAAGGAACAGCCTTCCAGAAGAAATGGTAGAAGCTGATACCAAATAAGTCTTCAGTTCTTATAGCAGGAAAATCCTGGCAGGCCAGAGAACCAAATCTAAACCTTGAATCATATCACGGAAGGGTCTAGAACTGATGTTTGTAACGCTGCATTTAGTTAGTTTGGGCAATTCAGCAGAGTAGGTGGAACAGCACCTTTAATTGGATGAATGGGATTTCTAAGTGAGTTACTAGCAAAGGGTTACTGATATCACCGATAATAAGAGAAGGAAAGTAATATTAATAACGCAGACGCTTCCAGGGCTCTCACCTTTTTTGCCTCGAGCCGCTCACGCCGACTATAAGTAGAGCCACGGTCCAAAGATACATAGTGCCACGCGCCCGGGGGCCAGATACCTGCTGGCACAGACATACGGCATGTGAACGTCTCTTCTCGGTGTCCGTCTGTCTCTACGGCTCTTTACACATATAAATAGTTACCATCCCTGGGAACTGTCAGGGGTTTTTGCCCCCGAGTCTCAGGGTTTTTGCCCCCAATCTCGGGACGAAGAAGCAAAATCTCAGGGTGACAGAGTGTGGAGCCGGCTCATTCATACACAATGATACCTAAGACTCCTGATTGGTGCTTTTGCTCCCAGTATGTTATGGCCGATATCCCTGCTTGAACGCAGGTGATTCAATTAAGTGTATCTTTAAATAATGAGAAGTATTGGAGCCATTTGGGTAACAAGTCGACACACAGAATCTGCATGGTGGGGCATTAAAGGGTCATGTAAAACATTCTAAGATAGAACGTTCTGAGACCTGAACCTCGCCCTACAGCCCCTTAAATACCGATATATACATATTGATCACCCCTTGGGACCATTTATTTAGTTAAATTAAAAATTATGCCTTCCTAAAAAATTCTTATTTATTTAAAAAGTGTCTGCCATGATAATACCCCTGCTGCCACAACCACAGAAACCAAGCCAAATGCCCCCCCCCCCCCACAGAGTGTTCTACAGAGCACGTAAACAATGAGAGAGACAGAAGATCAGTGGGACGACATCTCAAAACGGCGCTAAATCAATCATAATAATTAATAACTACACAGCGGCCGATCGCCCCAAACTAAAGCGGGCTGCTGGGGCAGGTGGCAGGTGGGGCCTTCTGATTAAGAGGATTGACCTTCATTAAGGTCAAAATGTTGTCTTTTTTAGCAGTGGAACGAAGTCATAGACCACGTTCCAGATACGTTCCAGATACGTTCCAGATTACACATAGACAGTAACGCACACACACAAGCCGTATATAAAGGGTTTAGACGAGAGATCACTCACACAGTCACGCTAACTCCTAACCGTAGAAAGGCAGAGTAACCGCAGGCAGATCAGACCCAAAACTCACCCCGACGCTCCTTCGCTTCATAGACTGAACAATCTTCTGCCGATCACAGGACGCGGGAGCGTGAATGCGAGGAAAGCACGCCTCTGGAACACAATGACACCCCTTTGTTATCCCAGTGACACCCCTTTCCGTTTCCAGACCCCCCTACGCTCTCTGAGAGACACCCCCTTTCCTGCTCGAGACACCCCTTGGCTATAGCGGAGACGGCGCTTTCCGTTCCAGACACCCTTCGGCTATTTCACAGACTCTCTTTCATTTTCTGGATGCTCTTAAGGTATTTGAAAGACCCCTCAGACGGGTTTATGTTAGAACCTCATCTTCTTCAGCTTGGTGATACATAGTTTCAATCACGAGTATTTCATACCCCGAGAGATACTATTTTACCCCAAATGATACTGTTTTACCCCAAGAACTCTCTATCATCTAGACTTCTCTATCATCATCTGGTTCCTGAAGTTCTACCAACAATTGTAGGCTTTAGAAAAGGCAAATCTAGAGAACCTCATAGTCCCGGAGCTCCTTCAGCATCTCCAGAAAGGACCGCACCGTATCCAGAATAACTCCGGAACGGAATCAATGGTTGGAAGTTCATTCCGGTCGGAGGTCGGAACTTACCTAGAACTTACGGCGTTCCAAACCTGTCCTTGTGGTCCAGAAACGTCACTTTGAGTCCTCGTGTAGCAGATGAGCCTTTAGTTCTCCCTCAGCCCCGAGTCCCCTCCTCGCTCTACAAACTCTTTCTGGAAATGCATCCTTTTCCTGCTCTTCAAAACTTCACACAAATCCCCGGAACCTCCGGAACTTTAAAAAAAAGTGAAAGCTCTCAGCCCTTGATGTCCTCGTCTTCTGTAGTTACTGTGGGTTCTGCTTGGGGGGCTTCTTATAATTTTTGCCCCAAACTGGGGTCCCATTTCTCGCCTTTACCCAAACACTCTATCCCTCTAATTTTTCCGGTTTTCCTCTCCCCCCTCTCCACTCTTCTCCTGTGGCCCCCAATAACCCCTCGCATTCTCCATATGCCGTAGAAAGTGCTGCTTTGTACAATATAATAATCACCATTCAATTCCTGAGTCAAGGAGGTCCGGGGTCTTTTTGAAGCCCCGACAGGGGGGGGAATAACGGGAAAAGGAGGGGGGGAAGGTCAATGCCAGCCTTTGCCCCCTCTGTCTGGAATCCTGGGAGAGGAGACAAGGGGTTGTGTTGTGAGCGCTGTGTGGCTCTGTGCCCAAAATCTGCCCCCGGTGCCATGGCCAGAAACACAGATCTCACACAAAGAGCTGACCTTCCTGCTCCCTCCCTGACTACACCATGTATTTATCAACCTCCATCCCCGCGCTTACTGCTTTTCACACGACTGGGGGGGGGGTGTCTGGGGCTTCAGCTCACTTCGCCAAGTATTATAAAAACGGCTTCTCCTGTAGGAACGGATATATAGTTATATATATATATATAGTTATATAGCTCACTGGGGTTGGCCCTTTATAAACAATAGTGAAGATACTGAAACTGCAGCTTCCCTGCAAACTCCTTCTTTAGAACAGGCCGTCTTATTTCATAGGTCATTTATATTAATACCCCAGTTTTGGTTAAAACAACCAAACAAAAAAACCCTACCTTTACGAGAAGCTGCAGCTCCAGAGCTGCAGTGCAGTCAGTAGCAGGAAAACAGAATACGCACATGCAGGGACCACCTAACTATCATGCATTACGATGCATATGATCACTCGAGGGACCCTTTAACGCCCCCCACATTATACTCGATTACCCATTCTCTTTATTAAAGGTGATGTTCCACTAAGACTAAATATTATTATTAAACGTTATTAAAATTTAATAACAACACAGTTCCTCCGGCAACAGCCTGATCCTCTGTCACGTGATTATTATTATTATTATTATTACTATTATTATATCCACTTTCACTCATTTCTGACTCCCAACAACACCTTTGTAGAAGATCTCTACTGCTCTGATTTAATATTTATTGGTGCTTTAAGATAATGCTGAGTTTGCGGCAGATAGTCGAAATCCCCCCTCTTTCCTGCCCCATGGCAGCCGTCTCATCCTTCTCTCCCCTCTCTCTCTCTCCCTTCTCTCCCTCTCTCTCTCTCTCGTCTCTCTCCTCCTTCTCTCTCTCTCTCTCTCTCTACTCTCTCCTCTCTCTCTCCCTTCTCTCTCTCTCTCTCTCTCTCCCTTCTCTCCTTCTCTCTCTCTCTCTCCCCCGGCAGCAGAAAGGTCACAGTCTTTCTGGATTAAACTCCGTCTTTGTCTGACGCACAATGGCCGTCTCCCTGCACCCCGTGTCTCAGTAGCGAATCATTTATTATACTGAGACAGAGATCTCCCACACGCGCAGGTCACCCGCCGGACACAGAGACACACGGACAATAATGGACAGTAGCAGCGTCCCAGGCGTAGCTGCCAACACACCCTGTTTTACGGAAAAAGTCTCTAATTCTGTCTTTACCCAAAATTTGCTCGTATACTCATCGCAAAAGATGACGCGGGACGTCCAAACCTTTTAAACTTTATTAGGTAGCCATTCTGCAGATGAAAAGCCCCCCCCAATGGGAGATCGCTAATTCTAGGGGTATCTGCAGAGTCCCCCCCATGCATTAGCAAGGGGGATGCCACGTAATGTGAAAGGGACCTGGAATTCCAGGTGAAGCCCCCCAAACCTATACTAGAACCAACAACCTCACTGCAAGGATGACCTCATTATTCCCTAGGGAGAGATGACATCACACGCCCAACGTGTGAACAGGAAAATCATAAGGAAGTCAGACAATGAGACAGGGGAACCGCGGCAAGGAAACCTTTATTATAGGGAATGAAACAGACGTGAAATAAGAGAAGCATTCTGCGGGGTATCTCTAGCACGGGGTACTTCTAGAAATTACTCAGAGAGACCTATTTTCAAGCAGGGATCCATTCGAAACCTACCATGCTGCAGTGGCTTGGGTATGGTTTATTTCAGTAGAGTAAGCAATGGTGTGGACAGGGGGAGGGTTGTGTGTATGATCTATACTGGGGCAGGGGTCGCAGGGGGCACCCGAGCCCCCTAAAGGGACGGGCCTCATCGCAGTTGAGACCCCTGCAGTTACCCCACTGGCTGGAGGGTCTCTTTAGCACTTTTGTCTAAGTGGAACAGCACCTTTAATGTACCAGAGGACATGCACACCCCTTGTGGACTAATACTGCCCCCTTGTGGCCACTGCTGGTAAGTAACACTCAGTGACGTCCTGAGCGTTAGCATAATGCATAGGCAAATCTTTACATTTCATCTGGTAGATTTAACTATGCATCATCCAGGGCCAAACCAGTAATTCTTGCAGGTAAAGTTAGTCGCGGTGAATAAAGTCACGGTTTACCATACCCGACACCCCCGCTGTAGAAGAATGCATATTAAAATACTCCGCGAGTAACCCTAACCCTCTGAGTGTACTCAATACGCATTCTTAAAAATACATAAATAAAGCTCTTACCTGAGGTAGAAGCTGCAGCTCGGCAGCTGCTCTGCTCCATGCCACTGACCAGGGACAGGAAATCTTTCCCAGTTAAATCAATGGGAACACCTTGAATAAACAGCACGGACACAGGCGAGGGAACCCGGGAAGATGAATAATTTAATAATCGATTCCTACATTAAAAATCTGATCCAAGTGGAGCAAAGGGGCATTTTATGTAAAACCAGCGCATGCTGCCAGCTGATCTGCCCTCGCTGCTGGGTCAGAGGGCATCAGACAAGGATGGTAGAAAGGACCATCTGAACAGGGGAACATACCTCCCAACCGTCCCTCTTTAGGATGACCAGTCCCTGTTTGTGCCCCAAATACCTGATGCCCCTCTTTCCTCCCCGATGTCCCTCTTTCCTCCTGATGTCCCTCTTTCTTCCTGATGTCCCTCTTTCCTGTCCCTCTTCCTCCCGAGTGCCCTACTTTGCTCCCGCGAGTCCCCTCTTCTCCGCGATGTCCCTCTTTCCTCCGCGATGTCCCTCTTTCCTCCCCGATGTCCCTCTTTCCTCCCCGATGCTACATTTCAAATACTCCATAATAATCTGTATAGAATAGTGAATAACTCTAAGAGCGAGCAGTGGGTAGGAGCCGGGGGGAGGAGGTGGGCAAATTATCTCAGATTACGAAATCAAAGTAACATTACAAGCACAATATATAGAATTTGATACTTTTCCCGGAATATATATTCGGAGCGTTCGCCATTTCCATGATTTTGTAAAAAAAAGAGATTTCGGGGACCAGTGTGACCTCGATAAACACGGCGGGAGCTCCAGTCCGGAGACTCTGTGTTCCCATTGATCGGCGTCACTTTCTGGCAGACTATTTATCAATATTTGTTTTTTTCCACTTGATTTCGACAAAGTCACATGACAGGTTCCCGTAAGGGTTCTACGTGCGGGGGGGCAGGGTTAGTACATCCCCCGACTCCATGCCGGTGGGGGTGACCTGCTACGGTTAAAATAACTTACAAGAACTTATAACGCCTACCCGTATAGTTTAAATATAACATTCCTTCACTATATCAGCTTTTACCACTTCTGTTGGGAGGCTGTTCCACTTATCTGCCGCCCTCTCTTTAAAGTTAAACTTCTTTATAATAGGGGGGGGATTTTAATGTAAACAGGTACCGCTGTACTCCAGAATGAATTTCCAGTTCATATAAACCATCCAGGAATTTTGTTGACATCGGTGGCACCCGGAGCCCGGACCCCTTGTTTCACAAACCTTGGAATCGTTCCAGAGATTAGGAAATGAGGGCTCAGCGGGCTGCCAAACAAAATGCATTCCTCGCTGCTCTCAAACTGGGAAGACGAGGAAAGAGAGGGATATTTGTGTTAACGTTTTTAGTGACAATTTTTACAGAAATTGAATCAAATCTGGGGGGAAAAAGTTAGACGAACGAAACGTCCATCGGAAGGGGAGAGATAATGAAAAAAGAGGGAAAGATAAAGGGGGCCCCCTGGACCTATAGGAAAGGGGGATCATGACTGCTGGCCCATGCATGGTGGTTTAGTAAGTTTCTCTCATTGGTGGGTATATAGGAAGGTGAAGAGATGACTCTTACCTCTTTTTCCTGTACCAACAGCAGCTTCCAGA
>VKOC01039213.1:0-10631 GCA_009364415.1 Spea multiplicata | reverse complement strand
TAGCGGTTTGCAGCCCTCCAGGGGGCCCAGTGCAACGCCTTCTTCCTGTCACCCCATGCCGGGTCAAAATTGTTGAGAAAGGGCCCTTCCGACCTTTATCTCACCGATCCAGGTCACAAGGACCATTTCTAAACTATTTTGAACCGGCACAGGAAGACAGGAGCGCATCGGGGTCATGTGATGTGAGTGTGTGAGCATGAGAGTGTACTTTGTGTCTGTAAGTATGAGTAAGTGTGTGTATATTTGTTGTTGTTGAAAGGGGGAGCAAAGGTTAAAGAAGACACAGACAAGTTGTTTGCGGAGAATTATGGCAAGGACTAGGTTTTGAAGTTGGGGGGGGCCCTATGGCAGTTTTCACACCAGGGCGCCGTGGGTTTCTAGTTATGCCCCTGCTTCTCCAGATATATTGCCAAAACTGAAATGTCGAACACATTACAACATGATAAAGACAGAATGTTCCCGTTTAAAGATATAAATGCATCTTGATGACATTCAAGTTTATCTGCAGAATTATCTGTAATGCAAGATCAAAGCCTAACACAAGACCACTTCAGTGTCTCTGTGGACTGTTAGAGATTTCATCAAGAAAATGAGTTCTGGAGCACAGTAACTTTTAATTAATGAAAAAATGTGTTATACAAAACTCTAAACTTTTTCATCTGATGCAATAGCTTCCTTTTATTCACAGTATTTAAATACTTATACCAGATGTCCTGGGCCTGGAATCCCTGGACCCAGCAGCCATAATCACTACAATGACTGAGAAGACCTTTTTGAAAGCTATTGAAAGATTATTACAACTGAAGGGGTTAAAGAGGCATTTACTTCCTTAAGGGAGGGGTGGCAAGAGGATTCCATGTGAAATAAAGATTTCTGGTCTAGGAAATCCCTGAGCAGGAAGATTTCGCAATCAGTGAAGTGTTACTAAACCTGTTAAAGAAGTGGGCCAATATAAAGAACAAGGAAATATGGCACACTTCCTAATTTCAGCTCAAAATGTATTACCTGAGACAAGCACTATTAATAAAGTCCACATAGATTTGAGGATGACTCATATTTGTTTTCATAAATGGTCATTTAACAAACTTAAACAGTAATAAAGATAAATTAAGTGGCTATTAAAGAAGTAGAAAACCTATTACTTTCACAGAAAATTTTTATGAATAAACTTACAAAAAAACATACATAGGAAAACTAATTTACAGTATACGTAATATTTTGGTAATATCTCGATGGCTTTCAACAAGTGGCAATAGCCACCATATGTACAGAGTATAGATCGATGTCTGCAATATGCTTTATGTGCCCCATGCTATACAACACCATGGACACCAAGCGCTGTGCGATACATCTACTGCTCGCTCTGCTATGCCAAAAGATGATGGAATAATCACAAACGGTGCATAAGTGGGTGTGAGGGATGAGCAATAGTAGGTTGTAATGTAAATAAAAAGGAATAATCCTTAAGGTTGAAAAGGCTCCTTAAGACCACTATAACCAAGTTCCTACACTTCTCACAATCTCGCAATCTCACAATCTTAATACCCCAGGTCACAAACTCGGAACTTATTTGGAGGACCTTATATTGGCTGGTGTGCCAGATGGCCAGTCCAGGCCTGACTTGAACCAGGTAAAAAAAAAAGTGTTCCTATTTCTCCATTTCCGAATAACAGATGACCCTTCATTATGCTAAACATATATATGAAAATGTTCATTTGAAAACAAATGCCACAGGATGCCAGCAGAAAGGTCATGCTATGGAAATGTGTTTGTTTATTGCGCACTCTTGGAAGTGAATTCCCAGGAGATAAAACATTTTTTTTAAACCGATCTAGACCTTGGGCTACACATGCAATACTTTGCAAATGTCAATGCAGCAAATGAAGTCAAAACGAGAATTCTCTGGAGAATTGCTCATTAACATACCGCAGAGCCAACACATAGTTATTAAGTAGCATCTTAAAGCATAGCACTAGATAATAAAAATATGAATAATCAGACACATAGCAAAAAATATATAAATACTGCCCATGTGTCCCTCTTTATAGACAAAACACTTTGCTAGCCATATACCTATCAGTCTTCTGAAGTCCAAAAGTCACAGGCGGATGTGTTTATAAAATAAATGTTGTAAATGCAATATTCTTCTAAATGTCCTTACTCAATTATATCGGCGATTATCAAAAAGACCAATGCATAGTAGAGTGAGTGAACGTGCACAATTCCCCCTTGATTTGTATGTATGCATAAAAATTAGATCTCAAAATTCTGATTTGAATTTAAAAAAAAAGTTAATTGAGGTGGGTAGCATGTGGCATGGTTGTCATTTTTGTATGAGGCTATTCCCCACCTAACTTCTTTCACATAGTTTGGCTTTATATATGGTCTCTGTTCATTCCTAGAAGCAGATCTCGTAGGATCGTAGTAATCTTTATTGGAGACTGCAGGACAATAAAACTTTTCTAACTTCTAAAACAGCGTGTGAAGCCATCTGCTACATTTAAGAGAAGAGGCTAGATGAAAGAGCCTTAGTGATAATATGCATTGATGTATAAGTTAGCACTTAAGATAAAAAGTAAATACTTCACTTATAGTCACGTGGCTGTTGCTTTAATGCGCTAAAATTATCCCTTTAGTCTCATTTCCAGAATACCATATAACTCAAACACGCCTATTCCCTTTATAATAATACATTTATTTACAATAATCTCCATGTCCAATATGTACATTCACCAAAAACAAAACGCTGACATCTTTGGAACAGGAATGAACACAACGTCAGTGGATAAAACCGGTTTGTGAGCCAACATGCAGAATTATTCACTGGGTTTTGAGAACGCACTAAACCTGTTTGTTCCTGTCTATCTGCCTTGTATATCACATGGCTAGAAGAATATTATATATATAAAAAATACATTCATTCTCATTGCTTTTTAAATATAAACCATCTTTTTAACCAAATCCATTACAAGAATGAATTACCTGATACATATACTTTTGATTTATGTATGATAAAAAATAGTTTTTTGGGGGTTTTTTTTTTAACTAAGATCAATTAAAGGTTAAACAACTAAGGTTTTTATTTATTGTTGTATAAGAAAGCATTACAAGTTATTTGAATATTTAATTTCTTAAGTACCGTGTCATGAAAGAACACTTACATTTTGCAGGCTTTGCAAGGTATTTGAATAATAATATAATGCATAATTTAATGGGTGAGGACACTACGGAGAAATCTCACCGATTAAGTTATATGTTATACAGGACCAGCCAAGCTGTTCTTGCAGAAAAAGTGCACCTTCATAATGTATAGGAGCTGAAAACATAATACCCCTGCATACGTCACGGTAAAATCCTGCCCCTACGCCACACCTTTAACCACACTCACTAGAACATATATTTCTCCATAACGATTTCCACTGTTAGGAGCTTTGGCAATACACTAATCCTACATACCTACACTAGTGTTTCATTCTTTCGCATGATCCAGATCAGGGGATTTTTTTTTAATAATGGACCCAAAAACTTCCACTTTTGAGTATGAATTATTCTGAAGACGCTAAACTAGTTTTTCCAGTGCCCTGGAATTGTGTGAAAAGAGCCTGTACTTTAGAAGTTGGCCTACAGAAAACATGTGATTTCTAAAGTACACGCTCTTTTCATGAAACTCCGGGGCACTGAAGAAGCGGTGAGTCATTTATCAATGCAGTTGCTGAAAGCGACTTACTGCTTCTGCCGTGAGCGACTTCTTTAAATATAGATTGATGGAGGGAAAATCAACACATTCCATCAATACAGGCAGAAGTAAGATCATGGTCACTGACCAGAATGAGCTGATAAATTAAAGACATTATATTGTCTCAGCAAAGACCTGAAGACAAAAAAAAAAAATAAAATCGTCCAAATTAATCTACATCTAATTGCAATAAGAATCCACAAAATCAAGGCCACACCAGAAATCTAGATCCATACTGTACTGGGAACAAATCTACCTCCAAATCCAAACCACTTAAGCCAATGGCATTATATGTAATATAGGGTGATATGTAAAGGATGGATGTGCCCCCCTGAACATATAAAAATATGTATTTGGGTGGTGACACATAGGAGATGTTGCTAATCATAAACCTGGTTGTTGTTCAGCTGTGGCAGCTACAGCTAAACATTTGATAAGTTATTTTAGTATAGGTTTTGTTTTATCTATCATTAGTAATTGTTATGTTCTATGCATTTTGATGATGCATTTTGTTCATTCCCATGAACAAAACAATGTATAATTTGTGCAAGTTCATCAAATATGGAAAAGTAAAATCATGGTTTAACAAACGTATGGTAATAATGACAAAAAACAACTCTGGCCCTTGGGGTATGAAAAAGCCTCAGCCCCGAAGGGATTAAAGGGGCATTCTAGCCAGTATATGCACTTTGTGTCCCATTTAAATTTTTGTGTGGCCCCCTTTGTAAATGCATGGCGGGATTTTGCAGAATTTCCCCATATTAGTTTGCCTCTTTGCCTGGCCACCCAGCCCCTTGTCTCACAGGAGATGTATTCCCGTACATGATTTACTTACTGACAGTCTGCTCCAGTAACGGCTTGGCAAGTTTTTCGTCAAGGGGCTCGGGAGAACGTGTAACAAGATTTTAATATACTTTTTATGCATTCATTGATGAGGCTGCATGGGACCCTGGAGCATCCCTTTAATGTCTAATGTTTTAATCTAAATCTCATATTCAAAGTTAGCTTTGCGCCTGTTCAGGCTGTTATACCAATTTAGTTCATAGTACGTGACTAGCAATTCAGAACATTAATCAAACCAGGCACCATCCCTGTTAAGTGCTAACAAAAAAAAATATTGTAGTTAGACGAAGTTCCTATTGGAATTCCAGTATCTGATTCGAGATGTGGACACCAGCCAGCAGAGAGTATAATTCAGGGCACCGAGTCCTGTCAATCATACATCACAATCAGATGTGCCCTTTTGCTCTTGGGGACAGTGTTAAGAATGCAGCTAGGAATATAAATATATAAGGATTACATTAAAGTGTTCATTTTCTTCTCTATGAATTTCAGACAACTGAAAAACTATTGCTATTTTGCAAACATGAGCATTTATAAAAGACCTCGAAACATATTTGTCCTATTTAAACTCTATGGTCTCTCCATTTTACAGTTATGGCTTTCACTTGTGTTCAGAAATAAACAGTCTTGGTAGGACCACCAACCACCTTTTCCTGTATAAAAGCCTTTCTGGATGGAGTGTGTAAAGGATGGGGGCATGCAATAGATGCAGAACACCCCCCAAAAATATGTTATTCTAGACAAGCTCACTTCTATTTAGGTTTAGACTACTGATTTATTTTATTCATAATGTGTTCCTTACTAGTAAAGTACTCCAATGTATGGTGTAATAATGGTGGGCTTTGAAGACACTCACCACCTGGAAAGAGTCTTTCGTTAGTTATACTTTCTGTGCTTATAGTTCTAGAATAAGATTGTGAAGACCAAAGTCTGTAGACCACAGTGGTTAAAAGGTTCAATGCGTTGTAAATTCTTTGTTTCAAAAGCATAGATAGAGGCATTTTGTCATTTTGGTGTCAAAAATGGTGGTAAGAATGGTAGATAGCAGTGCAAGCGAGGACGTACAGCTCTTGTGGAGTGTTTATGGCTCTTTCATAGAACAAGGTCAAATAATGCTCACATCACCATGGGAACATAAAGTGTTCAGCCTAGGCTAAGGCAGGACAATCTAACATCTTGACATCATACCAAGGACTTACAACAACAAATAAAATCAAAGATGATCAGTGGCAAGCAAATCAATAAAAAAGCCAACACTGACAAATTTCTGCTCTAGCACACAAAAAAGTCATGTGTATCACATTAGCGTGCAATTTCTATACATGCGAAGCTTCGCTAATGTTCTCATTTCAATTAATATATTATTTAAAAGGCCTTTACAAAGTGCAGAAAATTAGCTCCATTGCTAATGCTGGCTTGTTTTATAATGGTTGTCCAGAAATCTCTCAAAGAACTTACAGACAACAAAATCCAGTTATCTCTAACACAAAATTATGAATATCAAAAAATGTTTTTACTTTACTGAGAGGGTAGTAGGTAAATGGAACAGACCCCATCAGAAGTGGACTGAAGATTCTTCCAAACTTTGCTGAATGTTTGGGAGCAGCGGTTAACGACACCTGCTAGTCACGGTCAATCGAGGATTATTTGTGGGTTAAATTCTGACATAAAAAACAATTTGTCCTATAAATACAATTGGCAAGACTGTACATGGTGGAATGGCAACTAAGGTCCAATTAGCTTCACGGTGGAAATAATGAAATAAATCTTCAAAGAACCTTCAGTCTCTCTCCATTATGTTATCACAAATTAAAAACACAGTTACCCTCATTACCAACAAAGACGAGAGAATGCATTACTGAAATGTGCTTACTGAATTTAGCTCCATGTAGAGAAGTATATATATATCCTCTCTATTTTGTTTTTATGTAATTGGATGTAAATTCAGAAGATTATCTAGGATGAATACGATTTTATACATATTTACCTGCTCACCGTTGGCCGTACTGTAAGAAATTAGTCATCTGTATGGAATTATGGATATATTGTAATTTGTCTTCCATCACAAGTATACTTTTTTCATAAATACAGCACTTGTACTTCTTGCCAAGAATACTTCTCTCTGGGTAATTACAGCACCTGCTTTGGTGGTTCAAATTGGACATAGCTGGCATATACTTCCATGGAATAATGTATAAGAAAAGCTTTAGGGCTGAAAAAATATACCACCATCGTGTGGTATATATGTGGTATCGGTGTATACTTTATGTATGTCCTAGCTTATGATGACTCCATCACAACCCTGTGTAGTTTGAAGATCTACTTCATAGTCCTACAACATATCGGTGTCCAGTCCTTTAAGGTAAATTATAAAAGTTACATCCTTGAGGCTAAACAAAGGGTTAAGTGTCAATTCCCTCTCGATCCTCCTAACAGGGCAGACCTTAGTCCATCAAGGGCCATATGCAAAACCTACAAAAAGTCCACCCAAAAATATATAGCAAAGTAACATATCATGCCACAAACACCCCCCACAAATGCATATATTCAATATTGGTATCGGTGTATACTTTATGTATGTCCTAGCTTATTATGATGACTCCATCACAACCCTGTGTAGTTTGAAGATCTACTTCATAGTCCTACAACATATCGGTGTCCAGTCCTTTAAGGTAAATTATAAAAGTTACATCCTTGAGGCTAAACAAAGGGTTAAGTGTCAATTCCCTCTCGATCCTCCTAACAGGGCAGACCTTAGTCCATCAAGGGCATTATGCAAAACCTACAAAAAGTCCACCCAAAAATATATAGCAAAGTAACATATCATGCCACAAACACCCCCCACAAATGCATATATTCAATATTAGGTACACAATAACAAAATCTTATGAACACACACTGAGTCATGTACACTAATCTCACATACATTGAGCTGTAAAAAAAGAATTTGTCACATATAAATGTTTCCATGTGAGAAAGGAATTGTTCAGCTAAACCAAATAACTGGTTGTGCTGGTGGCAACAACTACAATCAAATGTTCGCAATAACTGCCAATGACTCTTCTACATCATTGTGGAGAAATTTTGGCCAACATTTTCTAAAATTATTTTAGTAAGGTAAACAAGAGAACAGTCATAAAGACACATCAGACACGTGACACGTGCTTGTTGGTTCCTGCTATATGTTGTAAATCATGTCGTGTATTACACTGATCCGCATATGGTAGAACATCTGTTTTGGAAGTAAGAAAGAAAAAAAAAAAAAAGAGAAAGAGAAAGAGCCAGGTCCGACCAATAGATCTAACCAGCAAGTCAACCGTCAGCAGAGGCAACCATACGACTTTCATTGCATAGTTTCAGCCCACTTTTCCCAATGGCTCCAGACTTTCACAATGGACAATGTTGTTGTTCAGTAGCTTGAGACCAACTTGATGTTGGCCCCTGTTTTAATACACACAACCATAAATGAACTGCACTAGCAACGTGTTTACTGCAACTCTTTAGGGGTAGCTTGGAGTTAAATACCCCAACTGGGTTCACTAAGCTAGGCATTCACCCATTGTATCAGAGAAGTCATAGCCAGCTATGTAAACAACTTGATTCAGTGGTTTGACATTATTAAGGTAATCCACTTGCAGGAACATGTCAAAGATAGAAACAAGCAGCCCTTGTCTGAGACGGGGAAAAAAACCGCGCTGGAACTACATTGCAATGAAAGTAATTGTGTGTACACCAAGCATAACAAATCATTCTATTTATGTACATAAAGGAATAAAGTCAGGTGTGACTCTTTGAATCAGTCTAATGGATCAATCCATAACTAAACATTTTTTCCCCAAACTATTTTCTCTGTTTTTAAAATATGTGGTTTGCCCTTGTGACTCCCACCTGGTGTCAGACCTTGGACTAGCTGGCTGGTCCCAAACCATCACGTTTCTCGAAAAAACCTGAAAAACACTTGACCACCTCAATTTAGAATAGAACAGACCTCTACTGGAAGCACTAAAAGTAGCACTTCAAAAAAAGCTTGGGATGTATCCTAAAGTGTTCATAAATAATACAAATTCTTATAAAAGTGCATTGGATGGGCCACTGGGTTCTTTTCCGCCATCACATTTACGTATCTACAATGGTTCTACAAATTCATAGCCAGCTGTGTTGCTTGCACATCCTTATTTTTTTTTCATATAACCCATATGGAAGTTGCCACAGACCATTAGTAAGCTGATCTACTTTGAAGAAAGCAGATGACATAAAAATTGGAATATCTCACATTCTTCATGATAACAAATTTTGTTTACATGTGAGACTCCCGTGCTTCATCTACCACACAAGAAAATATCTGAAATTTTACACCAGATTATTAGCCTTTTGTTTCATTCAGGAAAAAAAGCAGATTCCCTGAAAACTCATAGCAAATAGATATTCTGGCAAATACACAGAAATCTGATCGCTTGGTTTGGAAATAAAAACTCCAAAGCATCGCACTGTATTATACGAACCCCAATACCCCTATTCTTTTTTTCTACATGAATTGCACTCATATGATAGATCACCTCTATCATTCAATAACGCCTCTTCCTTTAAGAGAACATACAAAAGTTATGAACACGCCACAAGTATGTCTTTGATCAGCTTTCATAAATATGCCCCATACCATGGTGTTGTCCTGACAACAGAAGTGCGCAGAACCACAAATTTGCAGGATGTCTCAGGTGCCGTTACTATAACAACGGTTTCAAGATTCCTTGAGTTACAAGTAGTGAGGGTATGTGCAGTGGATTGATTTCTGTATATAACTCACGCTACTGAAGATTTGGAAAGCATATCTGTTGGACAGATTTGTTGGACAGATTTATTGTTCTATACGTATCAAAGGCATTACATATCATATATATATATATATATATATATATATATATACATACATACACACAACACATTTATATATTTGCACATATTAGAATATATGTACATATTCTATAATACCTCTATATTATTATATATATATATATATATATATATATATAATATATACACAATAATATCAATATTATTAACCTACTAGTACATATTCATATACTATATTATTATTAGTTGTCAACATAATATAAAGAAAACTAGACTTCAGAGAAATGCTAATACTCTGTTATGGTGCTTTTGCTCAGAGATATATTCTGGGAAATGGTAATGCAGTCACCTGCATCAGGAACTTTACCTTCCAAAAGCTGCTTTATTTAGCTAGAAAGCCAACAGACAACCGGGCATACATTTACAAGACATCAAATGTCTGATTTCTGCACATATGTTAAATCATTTGCAAGAATACAGAATTCTGACCCAAAAAGTGAAAAAATGTGTAATATTTAATAGACAACATTCATAACTATGCATAGCAGTTAATTAATGTGTAACCATATCTATTCAATTTATCCATTTGTTTATATATATATTATACATATTTATATACACGCACACAATATAATGCATACACAGAAACATTTTTAGATTTAAATTAATTTTAGCATTTCGTAGACTAATTAAAACTGACAGCCAGAGACATTAAATCACAATGGTGAAAAAGGTCAAGATTCATGCAGAGCTCCACTGCAGATATCACCTTCCACCAAGCGCAGGGGAAATATTATACATCTAACATCTTATATTCTAACATCTAAACAACAAGCTCAAGGAGTTAATTATATACACTAATCAGAAATATGAAATATTCTGTTAAATACACGTTTAACCTGTTAACTGCCATTCTTTTACAGATCAGACCCATGCAGAGGTGGCATTAATAATGCACAGTCTTGTGACAGGTGTCATAGAATTCCCCTTAAAAGAAGCAGCACAATTTGCAGGACAGGAATTGAAAGATTTCAATGTATAAGAAAGGGGTTCCAAATCTGCCCCGTAAAAATATATTTAAAAAAAAAAAGGTTACAACCCTACCAAAATAAACAAGAAAACAAGGGAAAGGTGTACAATCTCTCCCACCAAAATAATAAAAAAAATGTTTATGATCTTTACCCATTTAAACAACAAGAAG
>VKOC01039120.1:0-12023 GCA_009364415.1 Spea multiplicata | reverse complement strand
GAGCTTTGTGACATGGTGCATTATCCTGCTGGAAGTAGCCATTAGGAGATGGTACACTGTGGTTATAAAGGGATGGACATGATCAGCAGCAATACTCAGGTAGGCTTTTAAACATTGCTCAATTGGTACTAAGGGGCCCAAAGTGTGCCAAGAAAATGTCCCCCACGCCATTACACCACCACAACCATCCTAAAACATTGATAGAAGGCAGGATGGATCCCTGCGTTCATGGATCCATCCTATCTCTGAATGTTGCAGCTGGAATCGAGACTCATCAGACCAGGAAACGTTCTTCTAGTCTTCCATTGTCCAATTTTGTTAATTGTAGCCTGAATTTCCTGAATTTTAGGTGACAGGAGAGGTACCCAGGGCTTCTGCTGCTATCGCCCATCTGCTTCATATATGGTATTCTGCATACTTTGGTTGTAATGAGTGGTTATTTGAATTACTGTTGCCTTTCTGTCATCTCAAACCAGTCTGCTAATTCCCCTCTGACATCAACAAGGCATTTTCATCCACACAACTGCCGCTCACTGGATATTTTCTCTTTTTTTGACCATTCCTTGTAAACCTTAGGGATAGTTGTGTGTGAAAAACCCAGTAGATCAGCAGTTTCTGAAATACTCAGACTAGTCCGCCTGTTCAAAGTCATTTAAATCCTAAATTCTTCCCCATTCTGATGCTCGGTTTAAACTTCAGCAAGTTGTTTTGACCACGTCTACATGCCTAAATGCATTAAGTTGCTGCCATGTGATTGGCTGATTAGCTATTTGTGTTAACAAGCAATTGAACAGGTGTGCCTAATAAAGTGGCCAGTGAGTGTATATATATACCGTATTTACTCGATAAGATGACCCTGATTATAAGACAACCCCCCAGAATTTGAATATTAATTTAGGAAAAAAAGGAACCTGAATATGAGTACCCTATAGAAAAAAAGGTTTTACTAGTAAATATGAATTCACAGTAAACTATTTTTTCATATTTAATAAAAATTATGATTGAGAAAAATGCTGATTTTTGTTCTGTTTATTTCCTTTTATTGCCAAACCTACCCCCCCCCCAGTTATGCACATCTTCCCCAGGCTTTGCCCACTCGCCCTAGAGTATGACCGGTATACCCCTCTATATGCCACTCTGCCCCCAGATATGCCTTATACCCCCTTAAATGCCTTATACCTCCTTCTAGGCCTTATACCACCTATATGGTACTCTGCCCCAGATATGCCTTATACCCCTTAAATTCTTTATACCTCCTTATAGGCCTTATACCACCTATATGCCACTCTGCCGCCCAGGCAAGCCTTATACCCCCCTATATGCCACTCTACCTCCCAGATAACCCTTATACCCCCTATATGCCACTTTGCCCCCAGGTAAGAGTTAAACCCCCCTATATGCCACTCTACTTCCCTGATATTCAACTCTGCCCTCCAGAAATGCCTTATGCCCCCCTATATGCCACTCTGCCCCCCCAGACTAACCAATGCATCCCAAGATTTGTCCCCTGTTTTCCAGACTCCCTGGTGTATTTTGGGGTAGCTGGTGAACGTCTGAGCAATGTACGTTTTTGCTGCCAAAACGGTCTCCAACGGCCGAGTTTTGGCACCAGGTTTTTAGAAGTCTGTAAGAGTTACTCTATTGGTCGCCAGCAGGGGGCTCGTCTGACATCAACCAATGAAGAGCAGCTGGTAACGTGTTAGCCTCTCTTAGGGTTTGTGGATATCAATACTAGAGTCCAAGGACAGATTTGGATTATGAATATTTTAATAACAAAAAGAGACAAATGTTACACAGTGCCACAATTACAAAAAAACAAGACATACAAAAGAAAAACAAAACAGGCAAACAGTTCTTAAAAACAATCGGACTTAAACACAGGACCCTCACTCACGAGTTCATCAATAAGCAGGTCTGTGGAAACTCCTTAAGTCCAGATGGTTCCTTTCGATGTTGTTCCAAAGAGAGTCAAATGTGCAGTTCTCCTTTGAGGTAGCTGCATTGCCCCTAAATCAGACTCTTTTTCAAAAAAAAAAACTCATCTGGCCACATGACCAATTATATGACACATTTTCCAAGAATTGGTTCCCATCTTTGATCTGCCCATTAGTTATGGTGGGGTAAAGGTGATGGAAAACCTCTCCACTTAAGCTGGGAATGTAATGCCTATATCCTTATCAGTTGGGCCATGAATCACCACAGGGTCCTCTGATTAGATGACACCTTTAGCCAGAACAGATACAGAGGGCATGTAAAAAGAAACTGTTTTAAATCAACATCAGATTAACTCATTCAATGCTTACACAAAGAAACAGACCACGTCTGCTGGATAACCCTTCCATGCATCCACTACATCATATGAGTTAATCATGATAAATGAGAAATAAGAAAATGAAAGCTAAACATGAACACCCTGACTCCCATGTTTGGAGGCTTTAACCCCTTGGCGGCTTGTTTGGGGGGAAGGGTTTAATTCCCCCATTGGACCAATATAATTACACTTCATATACCTCACACTCACACCCTTCTATAATATCTTAGAATATGGAAATATTCAGCCCCCAAAATAATAATAATAATAATAGTGCACTCTGTATGATAAAATATAGCATTTTTAAAAAAAAATGTATAAAAACTCACATTCTGATGAGTCAGACAAAGACTGACTCAAATCATCAACGCCTGGTGTGAATAGGGATCACACACCCAACTGTATTTGAATGGAGATATCTACAAATTGATAAAATCACAGAGCAGTATTTATAAAGTATTTATTCTACATTTTACATCACTTTTTAGATTATATTTATATACATATACTCCATACACTCTGCTGGATCCACTCTGCCGTCCATCACCTTAAAGGGGGAGTACTGCCCTAAGTCAGTACCGTGTTCTTTATCCCTGGAGCCAGGTTACAGGCTCTAGGCAAGGTGAGAGGCTAACTGTAGCCACCTGTTTCTGGTCCATTTTGGATGTGTTGTAATACTGCTCTAAAAAAAAATGTTATTTTATCCATTTTTAGATATAACTTCAAATACAGTTGGGTATGTGATCCCTAATCACACCAGGCATTGATGATTTGAGTCAGTCTTTGTCTGACTCATCAGAATGTGTTTTTTATACATTTTTTAATAAAGTTTGCTATATTTTATCATACAGAGTGCACTATTATTATTTTTTTTCTCATGTCATTTATTCTATATAACCCATTGGGGTGAGGGTGAGTTACGTTTATATTTACTTCTGTCGCTCCGCTCACTGTTGGTGGGTTGCACCACCAATACCTGTCTTTTATCTTGTTGAAGTGTGATTGTTGAGTGGGATTCCCACAGAGTGTTGTAGCGAATGTACCTATTGTTTTTTCAATTTTGTGTAATTTTCAATAGTGTTTACAGGGTAAAAAAAACATCCTGCATTGGACCAATATATTTACACTGCACATGCCTCACATACACCCCCTCTATAATATCTTACAATACAATTTCTCACCAATGGCTTGATATTTGGGATGAAAAATATTTACATTTCCACATTAAAATCATACAATATAATACAAGATATTATAGAGGTGGTTGAGTGTGAGCTATATGACGTATAAAAATATTGGTTCAATGGAGGAATTGGGTACTGTATGCAGAAATGTTTGAAAATGTCATTTGCTGGCAATGGGCTAATATTTAAAGTTGTATACCTTTTCATTTGTCTTAATCAAATTATATAACTTTGTAGGGAGATATATGTGTGAGAACACCAGTCATAATTGTATCATTATTTCTTTATTATTGAGGTTTTAGTTATAATACACCTAATGTTAATCTAAAACAAAAAGTGTCTGATGGCTTGACCACTGATTTAAAAATGTCTGCAGAGACAAATCCCCCCTCTATCTTTTACTTGCAGCCACACTGGCAGCAACATGGACAAAGGCCAGTTAACCACCAGTGAGATTAAATTAAAGATACAAAACAATGTTGTTGTATTCTGAGAACTCTGACAGCTCTTTTTTAACTTTTAAGTGGCCAATTAAACATCTGATTGAGTTCCTAGAAGGTATGGGATTTTTGTCAGCTACCGTAAACAATGTTATTTTGCATCTTTCCTTTCAACTTTGGTGGTTATCTGGTTTTCCCATTCCCACGGCACGTGTTGCTGCAGTTTATTTTACCTGCGCATGTGCAGTGTTTTTTGAATAATTTCTTGAAAAGTGTGTAAATTTACTAGTCAGGTCTAGTCTGAGATGTATCGGTTTTAGTTCTCATACAAAATGTACACCACATTGAATAGCGTTCAGGGCAGGGTTTCAATGGTTTGAAAGGAGCATATTCTGTGCGTTTGTACCATTAATGTACAGTTATTTGCTGTTTAATCAGGTCATTGAATTGCTTACTGCTGTGCTGTCGATGCTAGTTTCACTTTGGTCAGGTCATTGGATCAACCCCAATATTTGCCTTGGGGAGAAGGTTACCAACATTGATGATTTTTAATACCACCATCATGTCATTAGGGATTAATCTAGTCTTGGTGTAGAATTAATCTAAATTTTATTAAAGACAAGAGTCAAGTATTTTGCATTTCCTTCTTTACTGAATAACCTCCAGCAGCAACACAGTTAACATGAAAAAGAACAACAACCAATCAGGATGAAGCAAAGACCCTATATCTGACAAGAGCCCAACCACTCCTCAGGGATTATCCAGAACCACACATCCTTAAACTGCAGAGGAATTACTTGAAAGAACAATCACATCGTGACAGTACCAGGCAATAAGATTTATTATATTTACTCTATATATTTGCCCTTTCGACCTATTTGGCATCAACTCAAGTAATATTAGTAATAGTGGTTGGGCCAGAATTAGGCTTAGCTCCTTCAGTACCCTTGGGTGTATACCATCTGGTCCAGGGGCCTTGTCTACCTTAACAATATTTAATTGCTTGAGCACTTTTTTTTGTGTCAGCCAATCCCATGTTTGCTGCAACGGTTCCTTAAAATTAGCCAGCAGGGGAACTGCTCGAATCCAAACGCATCCCCCAAGCCAAGAGGTTTCGATATCTACAAATAAGACATTTTGTGCACACTCTCCTACGTGACGCCGGGGTCTCCGAGCTGACCCCCTTTGAACAGAGATTTCTTACCCGCCGCAGACTACGTGGTTCTATCTCTTTTCATTACTCATACCTCATACGTCTCTCCCCCGTCATATCGGGCACGCTGGCATGAAACCCTACAACGCACCTTCGAGGACGATGACTGGTGCAGAGCGGCGACTAACACGCATCGCATTACTGTTAATACAGTTATAAGAGAGCGGTCCTACAAGGTTATTGCTCGCTGGTATCTCTCACCAGTACGGCTTTCCAAACTATGCCCTACTTCCGACGCCAACTGTTTTCGCCACTGTGGCGATGTGGTACTTACCTCCATGCCTGGTGGTCCTGTCCGCTTGTCCTGCCTATTTGGTCTAAGTTTTTCCGGGATCTCTCGACGGCATTGGGCACTCCGGTGACTGCTTCCCCCCAGACGGCTCTACTGAACATGGATGTGTCGACTTTGCAGCTGTCTGCACCTGGGCGTAAATTGGTGCATCGGATTTGTGCTGCTATTAAACAAGCCTTGGCCAGGAGGTGGAAGGGAGTCCCTCCAACAGATGATGAAATTCAAGCCAATATTTGGCATATTATCTCTATGGAAAGGACTACGGCTAAACTTCATGATGAGATGCAGAAATTTTCCGATATTTGGGACCCCTGGATTGCTGCCTTCTCCCAAAGGAGCACTGTCTTGCCGTTGGTGTCCCTCTGACTCACAGTTGGTGTGGAGGTCTATCCTATTGGGAACTTCCTTTTTTTCTTCTTCTTCTCTTTTTCCTCTTCTCTTCTTCCCCGCTTTCTCATGGTCCTTTGTCCCCTCTCCCCCTCTCCCTGTCGGAAGCTGCCACTTGCTGATTATACAGTGTATATATTATAGCATTCGTTGTCTTACAGCGCCTGCGGTGCCGCCTGACGGCTCTGTCGCACTGCACGAGCGCTAATTGGTAAACGGAAAAAAATAGAAAATACTGTCGACTATTGTTTATTCAGTTTTCTTTATTTTTCTGCTCTGTACACATGTGTGCCGTGCCGGCCATGTTTGTATGTACCATCTCTTCATGCTGTACCATGGGTGCTTTTACCCTTTTTGTAGTCTTTTGCATTCTCTCATGGGCCTTGTTTCATGACTGGCTGTTTGTTTCTCTTTTACGCTATTCGCTGTATTGCTGTCGACACCAATAAACGTGTTTAAAAAAAATTAGCCAGCAGGGGCTCCATCGTTGATTCTTCCTTGGTATAAACAGAAGAAAAAAAGCATTTAGGTGCAAAGAAAGACACCACAGGCAGAATATTATAATACAGTCTGTATTGAGGAAGGTGGCAGGACAAACAAGTATAGATAATAAGTCTCTTGGCATGAAGCCTGCTGGAAGGGCGCACGGCAGGAGGCCCACCGGAAGGGCTGAAGGCAGGAACAATACAGGGTCAGGCCAGAGCAAAGCGGTCCTCAAACGTTAATACCCAGGCACTGACTGAAGGGCAGGGCAGGTTTTTATAGGCAGGGCTTGATCCAGGTAACAAGGTTCAGCTGACTATGATAATTAGGTCTGGGTGCTCCAGAGTGAGCAGGGGCGACCACTAGTGGTTGAAGAATAACATGAGCATCACAAAGTTTTGAATACTCCAGGCTGAGTAGGGTGGAACCTGACACTGAGTGACTTTAAACACCTTTCTCATGAGCCAGTTCATGAAATTCCTACCCTGCTAGATCTGCCCTTGTCCATTATTAGTGCTTTTGAAGAGAAGTGTAAGTGTCTAGGAGTAATGACAGCTCAGCCACAAAGTGGTAGACCACTCATAGAGTGGGGCTATCAAATGCTGAAGCATGTAGAGTGTAAAAATGTACTATCCTCTATAACAGGGTTGGGGGACGTCCAATAATTTTGTCTGGTCCTTCCAAGGCAACCACAGGCAGCACATCCAGTCATTTTCGTTGGGGCCCCTGCTTACCTGTGTGCTTACGAAGTGTGCAAGCAACGTCTGTTGTACTGTCAAGGGTACCCAGCAGAGTTACGCCACGCTACATTATGGGACTTCACATGAGCCTGCTGCGTTCCTTTTTCCCCTGTGCAGTAAAAGGGAAGCTGTCCACACAGAGGATGAGCAATACAGAGGGAAGTAGTGGGCCCTTGCGAGCAGCACAGATAAATCTGCAGTTTAGGTAAGGGGGTGAAGGAGGGTGTATGAGTGAATATATGTGATTGAGTCATTGAATGAGTATCTGTGAATGAGTGAATTAATATATATGAATGAATGGATATGTGTGTGTGATAGCATGGATATGTAAGTGGTACACGGAGGCTGTTTGAGGCAAGGATGGCACAGGGAGGCTGTTCAGGCAAAGATGCCACAGGTCCTGCGGATGCAATCTGGGTGCCAGGGCTGACATGACATAAAGGGGGGGCTGCCTGGGTGGCATAAATAGACAATGTGGGGCTGGCTGGAGCAATATGCAAGGGTGTGGTTGCATTTATTCACAAGGAGGCTGGGGGCATCAGATAAATCAATACTAAAGGGGACTGGGTGGTGGGATAAATATACAATGTGGAGCTGGCTGGGGGCAATACACAAGGGTATGGGGGCAATAATGCATTAATTCAAAAGGGGGGTTGGCCGGGGGCATCACATAAATCAATAATAAATGGAAGGCTATCTGGTGGGATACATATGGTGCTAATTTTTAGGTTGATAATTTTGTATGGCCTGCAAATGATGTTATAAATAACCCTTGGCAGAAAAAAAAGTTTCTTCACCCATGTTCTATAACATCACTCTATAACATTACAGAGTAGCAAACTGCCTTTAGAATGTTCTCTGGATTGATTACACTAAACTACCACGGAAGTGCATAGTGCCTACTATAAAGATTGGTGTAGGAGGGTTAATGGGCTGAGGCTCTTTTTCTGGATTTGGCCTAGTCCCCTTACTTCCAGTGAAGGGCATACATTTTAGACCAATGCCCCTTTAGCTGAATGGGGACAAATTCCCACAGACACACTCCAGAATCTTGTGGAAATCCTTCCCAAATTAATTTAAGCTGCTATAGCTGCAAAAGGGGATCAAATCCATATTAATGCCCTAGGTTTTGGAATGAGATGTCCAACAAGCTCATATACTGTAGGTGTAATAGCCAGGTGTCAAGATACCTTTAGTCATGCATTATATAGCAACACTTGCTACAAATGTGTAAGTCTAATACCCTGGTGGCTAACTGCAGACTAATGACACTTTTCAACTGTGGTTCTAAATTCTTTGCTTAAAATTATACCTTGCCTGATCCATCCCTGATTAGAAGGGCCGGATAAGACTGGATAATGCTAGAAAATATATTGATTTAATCTCTAATATCTAATCCCTTATACTGTACATACATAAGCAGAGATGTCCCTTCTCAACACATATTTTTCTTGCTGACATATTTCAAGCTTTGATAAACAGCAGATTGCCCCTATGAAGTTTTTGCACACTTTTGAATGAATATAGTGAAGAAATCATTTTACAAAAAGGAAACAGGCTCTAGCCATTGTCTTACAAAGAGTAGGAAAATGTAGTTATTAATGGCAAACACAAACTCTAACCATTTTAGGTATTAAACAAAGTTAATTTTCATGCTTCCAAAAGAGACAGTTTGACGCTGTAGCTCCCACTTTATCTTATATGGTCCAGTGGAAGCTGCCAGTCAGTCATCTTCAAGCTAGATCATGTGTCAGGAGATGTTTTTGGCTTCTCCTGCACAGAACATATCATGAGTGTGGCAAAAAGACAAATGCGTATGAATGCATTCTCCAGAATCTCGCTATGCATTTGCAGTAGAGACGCCACATAAATTTAAAAGGACCTCTCGGCTATCATATGCATTTACACTTAAAACCAGGGGAGGGCTGGCAGCCTAAGGCCTGAGAGGAAAGTCTAGTCAAGTGACCCATTGCATTTCTGAATCAGCCCACCATCTATGCCTATCTTTTCCTGATTTTCTAACGCATATTAATGTGCCGTGATGGGATTGGAGTACATCAGTACAAGGGATGCGGGACTGGTTCAGGATACCCCGCATGCATGGGTATGTTGGGTTGTTTGGGGGCTAAAAAGCCACATTTGGGACATGTGCATTTTTTAAATTGGAAATTAGACATGGCCATCCTTCCCCGTTTGTAAATTGGTACATTGTTGAACCTGGGCCAAATTAATTTACCCCATCAAATCATTCATTTTTTAAAAGTAGACATACCATGGGCCTCTTTCCATGTGAGAAAAAAAAGCGCACATTTTAGGACTTGCTCATAAAAATCTTATATATATATATCTTATTTTTTTGGCCTTTTTTAAAACATTTTTTTTTGAACTGGAAGGTTTCCTATCAGTGGGAAATTATTTTTACATATTACCTTTTTTTTTTTTTTACTTTTTTTACATTTATTTTACTAACCACCTTGTGATAAGAAAGCTGGGCTCTATTGACTTGTATGGTTGAATGAGAGCCAGAGTTCTCAGAAGGGTCTGTAGAGACCCTCTGTGAAACTTTTTCAACTCCTTTAATTTTTGAAAGGACGTTCCTCCATCTTGCGAGTGGTAAAATCACTTGTAGTGGCGGTTGTGAGCGCTCTTCGGGTGTCCTGGGGTGTGTGTTCGGTGTGGGCGAATGCCTCACTATCAAGGCATTTCAGCGACACCATTGAAGTGTCAACGACCGCCTCCTAAACTCTTTTAAAACGGGCGGACGTTGACACCCCGGGGAAGAGCCAGACATGGCCCCTGATGCCGATCTCGGTGTTGTCGAATGCCTTGGCATCGAGGCATTACAGCAACACGTCAATGACGGTCCTGGCACGTCAGTTGTCGTAAAAACATCTGTTTTCACTTTACATGCCCCGACCATCTATTGTCATCAATGGGTTAAGTCACACAGTGATGACGGGATGTCTATGTTGAGTTTGGGTCTTCTTGATGACACAATGGAATATGTCAATCTTAACAGATCTATGTTAAAATGTAGTTGATATATGTTTGATACTAATGGCAGTGGCGGAACTACCGGGGTCGCGACTGCGACCGGTCCCTGGAGTTCTGCCACTCAGGGGGGCCCAAGCAGGGCCGGTCTGGCCCACCGGGATACCGGGAAATTTCCTGGTGGGCCGGCAGATTCGTGGACCCGGCTGGCTGATTCGTGGGTCCGGCGCTGAGCGACTGGGAGCGGGATTGGAAGCCACCTCCGGCACCAGAGGCGGGCTGGGCAGGGGGACAATTGCCCCCCAGGCCGGGCCGAAATTGCCCCCCAGTTGCCCCCGCTGCGTGTGCGGCGGCCGCCTAGTGATGGGAGCAGCGTGAGGGGTGAAAGCTCCGCCCCCTCGCACCGACCCCTCACGCTGCTCCCATCACTACGCGGCCATCAGATTGCTGGAAATTTAATCTAAACGGCCAATGCGTGCTACTTTAATATTTTTTTTATATGGCAAGCCGATCCAGCATGTTACATTTAAAAAAAAAGGATTAAAGTAGTTTTGGCCAGCGGTATCAGCACGCATCGGCCGTTTAGATTTACATTTCCATAATGGCCGCCTAGTGATGATGAGACTGAGAGCAGGATGAGGGGTGAAAGCTCCAACCCCTTGCACTCATCCTGTTAGCATAGAAAATATCAGTCTGTAGCTACCAGAGGACGGAGGACAAGATGAAAAAGCCCCAAAGTGGAAGAAGTAGAAGGTCAGTAAACGAATTTATTTTTTGTACAAACTGTATAATATTTTTTAAAAACAAAAACAATCGGTATGTGTGTGTATGTAAGTGTCTCCATGGGGGACAAAAAAATGCTTTTTTAAATTATTAATTATTTTTAAATGATTAAACAAAAAAAAGAAATCTCTGTGTCTGTGTGTGTTCACAAGTTCAGCTCCCTAGTGCCACCTCTGTCCCCATTCAGCTCTCCAGTGTCACTTCTGTCCCCATTCAGGAGGCAAAGTGCCCCATGATATGCCTTTTAACTCCCTTTATGCCACTCTGTCTCCAGAAATGCCTTTTAACCCTCCCGGCGCCTAATGAAGTTAAGGGGGGCGGTGCACACACTGCGCCGCCCAATGACAGTGCCTCAGCACTTCATTTCACGTCTTAAAAGGGGTGGGACGAAGGCCCCTTTAACTTCATGAATGCCAGCCTCCACCCGCTGCCCTCACCAGACACCAGAAGCAGTGGTAAGTCGGGGAGGAGGGGGGTTATATGGGGGCTTAAGGATTTTCTGGAGGTAGTGTGCCCCATGATATGCCTTTTAACCCCCTTCATGCCACTCTGCCTCTAGAAATGCATTTTAACCCCCTATATGCCACTCTGTCCCATAATATGCCTTTTAACCTTTTAAGGCATTTCTGGAGGCAGAGTGGCATATAGGGGGTTACAAGGCATATCAGGGGGCAGAGTGGCATATAGGGTGGTATAAGGAATAATAAAGGAGGGTATATAGGGGTATAAGGCATATCAGAGAGGCAGAGGGTATATAGGGTATATGCGCCAGGCAAGTAGAGGTATAGGGGGTAAGTATTTCTGGGGCAGAGTGGCAAGCAGGTTGGCAACAAAAGGAATAAAACAAAAATATTTTTCAATCACAGCTTTCTAATATGAAAATAGTTTACATATGAATTAATAAAGAAATAAAAGTTTCTTACAAGAATATCGTGAAGATCACTGTTTTGTTCAACTAAATAAAATGGAACTTTTTCATCTAAAAATGTTTGCAGCAGCAAATGTTTTGATTCCATGATGTCTAATGTATTTAATTTATTAGAGCCTTTTAACACTTTTGCTTTCTGGCATTTTAATACAAACAATGTGATAAAAAGAGTGTTTTATAGTTATTTCTATGGCAAATAGTGTGACTCGGGCATGTATTATTATTTATTGTTTTATATAGCGCCATCAAATTCTGTAGCGCTGTACAGTGG
>VKOC01039053.1:0-10442 GCA_009364415.1 Spea multiplicata | reverse complement strand
GGCATATAGGGGGTTAAAAGGCATTTCTGGAGGCAGAGTGAAGCCATATATCCCCCCAATTTACCAGTACTTCTGACTCCCTGGTGTCTAGTGGGTGCAGTGGGTGGTCCCGCCGGGTCTTCTATGACTGAGTACCGGAAGGTCATGCGACGCCGGTGCTCCGTCATAGAAGCAAAGGCGGAATTGCATTTGCTCTAAAAAAAACCTTGTCTTATAATCGAGCAAATACGGTACATAAAACATAATAATTACTGTTTATATAAAAAAAACCATTACACTGCTGTACAGTATCCCAATTTTGTTCTGCAACATTCCCTGATTGCAGTAATACCCCATAGCTTTTTAAGTTCTAGAAGGCCACATCCATCCCTTCCATATTGCCCTATAGTGAACTAAAATTTAATATTACTGACTCCTTGTAGCGCTAGGGCAAAATGATGCTGGGGTAATTGTTTTAACAGATGCAATATAGTTTGTGGCATTACTAAGCTAACTATACAGTTTAGCGTTTTTAAATATATATATATACATACATATATTTTATAATATTACATACATATATATATTTATATATATACATTACACATATATATATATATATACAACACAATATATATATATATATATATACATAACACATAATATATATATACACACATATATATATATATATATAGTATAATACACACACTATATAATATATATATACACACATATATCATATATCATATACACACACCTAATATATATATATATACACACAATATATATATATACACACATATATATATATTATACACACACATATATTATATATATATATAACACACATATTATAATTATATACATACACACAAATATATTATACATACACATATATATATATATATATATACAACACCATATATATACATACACACATATATTATATACATATATATCAATTATTAATAATTTTAATAATTATTTTAATAAATATATATATAATTTAAATATATATCCTTTTTATTACCAATATATTTTTCCTGGGAGAGAAAAACTTTGTTTCTCATTTTCTTCCATCTGATCACCCATTTGAGAGATTCCATAGACACCTACGAGAAGAAAATGTCGAAATGGCTTTTGCCTTATAACACCTGCGTTGGCGGCCCCTGTCAGTAGAAGGGAGTCCAGAAAATAAAATTAAAAATACCGCTACATCCTATGGGGGTTCTTGCCTCGTATAAGGGGGGCAATGTTACCACCATTTCTGGTTTCATTCCATATGGAAGCTTTGGCTAGTATGGCTGCGCTACTTCCAGTTTTGAACGTATTTTTATGTCAGGGAGTTTAAGTGAATTTATTTGTGGTTATTAAATAATTCAATGACCTAATGATTCTGTACCGCATCCAATGTTCACTCTAAGCTGCGCGTGGGTTTGCGTGCACAGCCGTTTTTATGAGCGGCGCACAAAAAATAAAAAAAAATAAAAATATGAGGGCTGCTGATGGAGGAGCAGGGCCAGATGGGAAGATCATTGATTTCTCTATAATTCCCTGCTCCCAGCATTTCAAACGGCCAAAATTGAAACTTTTGTTATGAGCGGTATCCGTAAGGTATATAAATAGGGGGTGCAGGTTTACCAAGTCGGTTTTAGGGACTTTAGCTCTTTGAATAAGGCGTTTCTACGCGAATAGACTTCTAGCGTAAGTCATTAAGGCAAACGCAGTAAAGGAATTCAAGGAAACTAGATATGCACAAAACAAACCTAAAGTGTCTTTATTACGTCCATAAAGTGAATATAACTTTCACTTCTGGATAAGAAGACTGTACTAATGCTTCATCTTAGCTTTTCTATGATTTTAGTTACAGCAACAACAATTAGTCTATATTGGCCTCTCGGGGTCCTCGGGAATCTGTGCCTGCCTGGCTGGCTGGCTGGCTGGCTGGCTGTGATTTCCCTTTCCGGTTTGGCACATTCCAGGATATGTTGTGTTGTATACTCTACAACCAGTAGGTGGCGATCGCGCATCGCAGATACTGGTAACATAGCAACTGCTGGCTGTAAACAAGACGTGGAAAACGCGAATGGAAGCAGGTAAGACGGGGGCATAGAGAGATGGAGTTAGAAATCAGGAAAATATTGGGAGGTAATACAGGAAACGGAAGAGCACGAATAGTGGACGCAGCTGGGAACATTATCTGGTATGATTTCTTTTGTGATATGTTGGGGGTGACGTTATTTTATGCATCTAAGGCAGTATCTGAATTGTTGCAAAAAACATGCCCATAAATGTGCATTTTGCGATCACTTATTGCCATGGTAACCCCAGGGATGTTTTGAAGACCTCCTAGTGCATCAGATGTTCAGCACCAGATGTGTAGCATAGATATCTGCAGCCCACAAGGTGTCCAATGACACTATCAGTATTTTATGGGCAGGCATGCACGATATACTACTGGCTTTTTAAGAGAAGTGTTACACATGATATATTATCTATATTTTCCTTGTTGCATTTAACCATTGCCTTACTTGCATATTGCTATACACAAGGAAGCTAGGGTGACCACATTTTATTTCTGTTAGTCAGAGACACACTATGAAGCGGATAAGATCACACACACACAGGTGTATATATAGAACATACACACTGATTCACATATACACACCGTCACATACACATAAAATAAATTTTATATTACCGTATATATGTAGATCTCAAACTAATTCCCATATACATACCTTTATATACACATAAAATAAATTTTATATATCTCATATACACACTGATTCACACATATACACACGGTCACATACACATAAATAAATTGTATATTTATTATTAGGGAACCATGTTAATATTTCATTTATTATATTATACGTACAATCATTACCAGACATGAGCGATTTCAGATAATTAACTCCTCTGTTACCAGATATTTTACACACAGTCACACAGACCAACACAGTGACAAAGAGACAACACAGTGACACACAGTCACACAAACACAGTGACAAACAGACAACACAGTGACAGACAACACCGTCACGCAGAAAAAAAACCAACACGGTGACACACAGTCACACAAACACAGTGACAAACAACACAGTGACACAGTGACAAACAAACACAGTGACAAACAAACACAGTGACAGACAAACACAATCACGCTGACAAACACAGTGACAAACAGACAAACACAGTCACACAGACAAACAAAGTGACACACATACCTGGTGCTGGCTGCAGCTTATACTGAACTAGGTGTGAAGGAGGGACTCTCTCCTGATTGGCTGAGACCTCCTTCACTCAGACTTCTCATTCCGGGACATGCGGTCACCCTAAGCTATGTTAAGCATATTGCATAAATGTTATTACCTTTGTTGGAGCAGCATCAGATGGCTGGAATTGAAGTAGATAATTCAGGAAGGGTTTAGACAAGAAAATTATTTTAGTGTTGTTTTGCGAATGCGTTATTTCAAATTATTAGTTATAATTTGAAGTATATTATAAAGCAACTGATAAACTGATATATATGTGTGTTATTGAAAAAAAGGAAAAGTGGAACCTAACAAGTGGCTGATCATTTATCTTTAGATGATAAAGTTGGCTTCCTGAGATGGATATTATAAAAGGAGACCTGGAAACTGTTTCTAGACCCGTTGTCAGCTCTAGACCATGTTCTGGAAGTCTTATTTCAAGTTCACTTCATAAAAATAAAGTAAGACCTGATTCAGCTGTAAGATCCTTGGAAGTGTTAACCCCAGAGCCAGTAAGTCTGAAATACCAACTAAAATATATGTGAGCAAATGTTATTTTCTATATTATTGGAGCATAGGCCAATAACAGTTGGCTGCATTTCCTTAGTCCTTGGACCTGGAGTTTATAGCATAAAATGTGTAATGTGAAATTGATGTATGTAAAGCCTTACAAATTGCTTGTGCGTTACCTGTAATACACTACATTAGTGACTACAGCTTCTCCAAGCCACCCCACAACAATACATTTTCTGCACTAAAGTAAACTTTTCCGGTATTTGCTCAAATATAAGACAAGCTTTTTTTCAGAGCAAATACTCTGAAAAATACCTCTCGTCTTGTATTCGCTCAGACAACCTCCGCTTCTGCCGGCACTTCCTCTGGGGCTTCTATGACTGAGCGCCGGCGTGACGTGACCTTCCAGCGCTCCATCATAAAAAGCCCCAGCGTAAATGCTAGGCAGAAGCGGAGGTTATCCACACGCATAGCAAAGACATTCACCGGCTCCCAGAGAGGAGGATCCCCTGCAGCACTGCAGGGGACTTGGATTATCCAATTATGTTAATTAAGATGTTTTATTGTATTCCACCTCTAATTACACAAGATGAATGTAGCATTTTGAATGCATGATTAAATCAACTATTGTGACATGGTTTTTTATTTACGCAGATGAATTCAGAACATCGGTTGAAGCTAAAATCTTCAGATGATCGACTCTGGTCTCCTGCAAAAACTGAACCAGTAAACAGTTATGGAGGAAAGACACAGCTGAGAGGAGTTTCCAGCACTGAACACATTTCAGAAGGCAAGCCAAAAAGCGCAGGATCAAAAGAAAATTTACAATTACCTTGCTCGCCCACGGACGCAACATGTAAAATTTACTTCAGAGTTGATAACTTTTAAAATATTGGTTCATGTTTGTTTACGTTTCATTTGGACTGGATATATATTTTTTTTTAGACAAGATCACTTTCTTACAACTGAAATTTTCCTTCAAATATATGGTTTATAGCACATACTTTTCAAATCGTAAATACAATGCAGGCTCTTTTGTTCAATACCAGTTACATTTTTCCTGTAGTATTCACTGTGTAAATATCTTTAAACATTTCACTTCAGTGCCTGAATCTACAGAAGAGAAAGCACACCACAAGCTGGACAGTGCCATAAAAAAGATGAGTACACCGGATGACTTATTAGAAACGGCGTTGACCATGGAGAAAGAAGTTAAAGCTCAAGATCAAGAGATGTGGAAGCAGATGCTGGAAGAACTTAAGGTTACTACATTTCAAAAACATTTCAAAAATGCAATTATTAGCTGTGACCAATAAAAATCAACAGAAGTTTACTATGTGGTGTTCTATCAACTTTTTTATAAACCTTATAAACCTAGCTATGTACTAAAAAAGCTAATTACCCAAAAATTCTTAAAATAAACTGCTTAAAGACCAGCCACGTGTTTCTCTTTAGAATTGGCATACATAAAAAGCACATTTATTTTTTAAAAAATATATAGCGTAGATCTTACATTTAAATATGGAAAGTTGCTCCAATTATTCGAGGTTGAATTCCTCATACAATAAAAAGATGTCTGCCACGCTCCTCTCCGCTCACACTACGCGTTTAACCCTCCTTGCTTATTGTTTTTTTTTTAAAATAATATTTTCTTTAATGTATTAAGCACACCATTTATGGTGACTATTTCTTCACCATATGTTTAATTCATAGACATATTGAAGAACATCAACTGATCCTTAGATCTGGATTTTAGGTTCTCTCATGTAACATAATTTTTTTACATGGTCATGGTGTAAAAAATAAGGAAAGTATTCAATCATTAATTAAATTAGACTTTTTTTTTTTTTAAGAAAATTTTATTTCATATATAAATATAACCCAGGTAACAGCAGTAGTATGATATCGACCATGGCAATAATTAGTCACATATCTCATATACATAATGCAGTCCAAAGAGCTATTATGCCATTCCAATATTTAGATATTTTCCTATAAATGTTGTTACCAATATCTATTTGTAAAAAAAATACTGACCAAAAATACCAGGATCTTAATAAAATAGTTCCTGTGTAATAGATCAGAAAAAGAGGAGAAGAGAGGAAGAAGAAAAAAAAAAAAAAAGAGTCAAAGAAGAAGAAAGACGGAAGAACAGGGTTTACACTCACATTCATACTCCATTCATACAGATCGGGTCTTCAAAATTCCGCTATTTATGTACCGTATTATAATTTAATAGCTATAATCAGAAAATAGATTAGGATATTTTATTAACCAAGGTCTCCACACTTTATTAAATTTATGTAATTAAATTAGACTTTTTCAAAGTGGTATATGGCTTGGATTTGTTTTGCTGTTAGTACGGTCATACTAGTATAATTCATACCTAATGTTATCCTTGACTATTTTTTGTTTTTGCTTTAGGGTATGCCTGCACAAAGACATGAGGAAAGTTTAAACACAAATAGGTTTCTGGGATTGCACTCACAAGCGCATGAAACGGAGGGTAAGTTTGGGGGAAAAAATGTCTCCATAAGAAAGAAATGCCTGCCTTAACTGTGTAAATACATGATTATGAAAATGATGAAAAAGAATGTCCAAGTTTTCAACTTTTGTGCAATGCAGTGATGAATCACAGTGGACTGAGCCCCAGTCTTCTCCGGGAAGGGGCATGCCTAGATCCAGTAGAGCGTGATGCTGAAGGTCTGAACCTGTCATTCCCACCAAAACAATTTCATCTTTGGGCATTCTGCCCTGAAAAATGTCATATACACAAAAATTGTACTCAGTCAAGGGTGGGTTTTTTTTAAAAATTCTTCTTACCGCCAGCCAATAGCCTGGGGCCAAAAAAACCCACAATGACAATAAAAAGCCTAATGTAGTGCTACAGCTAATGCAATCCCCCAACAGGTAGGCACTACCCTGGGGGGGAAAATAGGACGAGGTCCCATCTCCACAAGCACATTAACACAACCACACCTCTATTGTTCTTGTAGATCATCCTTTAACTCTGAACATTAATAAATCCAGATCAACATCATTGAGATGAAACCACTAACCATATGACCCCCATGAGTAATTTGAGATAAAGCTGTGTTACAACCCTCACCTGGGTTGTCAGATGTTTTAGGCTGTATTATTCTAACTGGTAGACTTTGACTGAAAACTGAGTAGGCTGGGAGCAGGGACCATTACCAACCACTGCATCTGTATGTCTGGTGCAATCTCAGAGTTGACTGTTTAGCTGGCTGCCTATGTGAAGGTCCACAGATGTTGCAGAAAAGTCACAGGGAGATCCCAGCTCGTTGTCTAACCTAGCTACTGGGTAACCTACAGCAGCAGACCCCAACTGATCTGTTCTGACCACTGATGCTGGGATAATCCATTTCCATCATTTAGGACTGGTGGAGTTGCGGGGAGAGGGCCCTGGTTGATACTAAATCGGATTAGTCCCTTTGTGTGCAGTAGAGTAACATCTGCAGGGGGGAAACCAGAAGAGGCAGAGCAGTATGATTTCCACAAGGCTTGTCCAGTGAGCATTCAAAAAATGCTCCCATATTGGAAATTCTATTCCTGGCACCTTAGGGGAACCAATGCAGCCTGCAGGAGATAGAAAAGTGGGGTGAATGAGGACTATGCCAACCTCTCTGGCAAGACAAAGTTAAATGAATCCCATCCTAGACCAGCAGCTTGCTTTGATGCCTGTTCATATTGAAAGTAATTTTTTTCAGTAAGTACGTACTTGGATTCACTCTGCATTCACTGTCTTTTGAAATTATGGACAAAAGGGTGTGGATAGCCCTTGCTAGCCCTATATTTAGCCTACCATAAGGTCTCTACCTCTCTACTCTTTTACCTCCCCCCTGCCCCTTAGAGGACATTGTGCTACTATGAGGCCCTTATAGTGCCCTTATTTCATTTTGGTGGTCCTCTCACACAATAAGATGACAAACTGTTGTACAAGTGAGAGGATTCCAATAAGGTTTTTTTCATGTCTTTAAGCCTAGCCATTGCATTCACTCTCAATCAAATTTTATTTATTGACCCCTTCCACATGTAAAACATATTTAACAGTAGCAACTTTTGAAGAAAATTTGTATGCTTAGTTTTTTGTATGCAATATTGGTACATTGGTATTTTATATTTGGATTATATTTGAGATGCTAAATGACTTCTAAAGAATAAGCAAAAAAAACAAATGAAAATAAAACCTTTTGATTTTAGATGTACTTTCCTGTAGTGATGGGTTTGAAGAACATTTCAATGACTCTTTATTTGAATGTAATGATCTGAGTCAAGGTCTAACAAAAAATGAACATAAAGGTAAGTTCAATTATATTTGCATTTAAATAAATGTAACTATATTATGTACAGTCAAATGAAAAGGATTGTTATGTCCTGATATGTAAAACCACAAAATTCAAAGATTGTGTAGTCTAAAAAATAGGTGAATAGAACCTCAGATGAACAACAACACATGACATTTTACACCGTGACCAAAAATAAAGCCAAAATGGAGAAGCTAAGTATACCTTATGATTCAATAGCTACCTTTAGCAGCAATATCTTTTTTTCTGTATTGCTTTATCAGTCTCTCACATAGTTGAATTTTGGCCCACTCTTCTTTACAATGGTGCTTCAGTTCAGTTCAATGTTGTGCCATCATTTGCTTATGCACAGCTCTCTTATGGTCTCACCGCAGCATTTCAATCGGGTTGTGGTCTGGTCTTTGACTGGGCCATTGGACCTTGATTCTTTTCTTTTGCAGCCATTCTGTTGTAGATTTGCAGGTGTGCTTGGGATGTTGCATGACCCGATTTCGACCCGACTTTAGCTTTTGGACAGATGGCCTCACATTTGACTCTAGAATACTGTATACTAGTATACAGTTCATGGTTAACTTTATGACTGCAAGGTGCCAGGTCCAGTGGCTGCAAAACAAGCCCAATCACCTCCACCACCGTGCTTGACAGTTGGTATAAGGTGTTTGTGCTGATTTGTTGTGTTTGTTTTTCGCCAAACGTGGCGCTGCGCATTATGGTCTCCACTTTGGTCTCGTCTGTCCAAAGGACATTGTTCCAGAAGTCTTGTGGTTGGTTCAGATGCAACTTTGCAAACCTAAGCCATGCTGCCATGTTTTTCTTTTTAGAGAGAAAAAGACTTTGTACTGGCAACCCTTCCAAAAAAAACATACCTGTTCAGTACTGTCATGAACTTTAACACTTAACATACTAACTGGGGCCTGCACAGTGTGAGAAGTAACTCTAGTATTCTCTGAGCATTGCACGGTCTGACCTGGGGTTAATCTGCTGGGAAGTCCACTCCTGGGAAGATTGGCAACTGTCTTTTCCACTTTTCAATAATATTTCTCACTGTAGAATGATGGACCTGGAATTTGGAGTTTGGAAATGGCCTTATAACACTTTCCAGATTGATAGGCAGCAACGATTGCTTCTCTAAGAACATTGCTGATCTGCTAAAACTTCAGCTTTTATAGAGGTGGTCACAGTTGTTGAGGATCAATTAATGAAGGGCTGCTCAAGTCTGCTACTTAGCATCTTAATTCCTATGGAAGCAGCAAGTATATACTTAGTTTTTCAAACATGGCTTCTCCATTTTGTGTTTTTTTAATGAATAAATCATGACACAGTGTAATATGTCATGTGTTGTTGTTCATCTGAGGTTCTATTATGTCCTGATGTAAAACCATAGAATTCAAAGAATTCACACAACTGTCATGCTAACACATTTAACATGTTCATACATATCAATTGCCATTGCTTGCAATTAAACCTAATGTAGACTTTAAAGTGTCTGTGATATTCATCATTATGCGCTATAAGTTAAAGTTGCTGTTCCACCTGCTCTGCTGAACTTAGCACTTTTGTAACTAAATGTAGTATTACAAACACAAGCTCTACTGTTGAATGTTCAAACAAATTGCAAAAACATTTGCACGTTTTAAAAGCTTTTCTGTTGTTCTTATGTGATTGAAATTTCAGATGAATTAATAAAAGGATAGTAATATATTTATGCTTAACATAGTAAAGGGTGCAGTTAGTGTTTTGTCAAAATTGATTAACACCTTTAAGCATTAGATTACTTTTCTTTGAGACAGAGAATCAACAGGTCACACATTTTGTCACACTTTAGGGTGTAATCACTCAAAGTTGAGTCAATCATATTGAAATTATTAAATAACTAACTTAATTAAACATTACTAACATGAACTCGCATGAGCGAACACAAGATGTTAATTTTCATTTAAGTTTCTCACGAGATCATGCAACTGCTAATTAGGTGGACAGTAATTTTGTATCCCACCTGGATTACACTGATATTTTGCTAGCAAAGGCTGCCGCTTCATTGATTTCAATTGAAATGCTAGTGAGCATGCGCAACTTTACATACTAATGCTTTCTGGTTTCAGTTGAGGCAACCAGGGAAGGAAGAAAATGAGACAGAAGTCTCATTTTATAACTCTGGTAACTAAACAATATATGTTGTCCATGCAAAACAGGCTTCGACGTGCATTATAAACTATATTTTAGGGATAAGGCTCTTCTTTAAGTTTGTAGAATTCAGTGTATTACTAAAAAGTGTGACTAAAATTGTCTATTTTCTTAAGAATAAATATATAGTTATAATAAAATATTTGGAAAGAAGATGCATGGACATACATTATGT
>VKOC01039005.1:0-11791 GCA_009364415.1 Spea multiplicata | reverse complement strand
GGTTAAAAGTGATAAGGGAGGGAGGGAGTTAAAAAGTGATGAGGGAGGGGGGAGTTAAAAAGTGATGAGGGAGGGAGAGGGGTAGATATAAGAGTGTGCATTAATGTGTGGATGCATTGAGTGAATGAGGGAGAGCATGAGTTAATGTGTGGATGCATTGTATATATATATATATGGGCAGCAGGGGCTAGTAAATGGGTTTTAGATATTTGGACAGGGGCGCAATTTCAGTGCTTGCCATAGGCGCTATTTTCAGTAGATACGCCTCTGCTCAGATATGATCTCACTTAGAAACCAATTTGGTGTATTGTACACAAATAGGCCTTTTGGCCCACCTCACCCTAAAAGTGCATCATTTAGCAGTTTGTATGAGATATTTTACCAGTAGAATGGCAATAGGTCCTACAAATGAGTTGCTTAAATGTTTTGTAAAATACATGGATTTTATATTCCCATATATGTGCTGCCTAGAAGGCTCTCGCCAGAAACCAGGAGTAATACCTGACTTCATTTGTTCAAATTGGACTTAAAAAAGGGAAAAACTAAACAAGATGTTACCTCCTACTTTGAGTACTATCTAAACACGGACCTAGTAACAGTGCTGGACACCTAGCCTTTGTTCCAACATACAATATTATATAAACATTACTGCTTGCTCTGTTATCGGACTAATAAAGTTTAATGCAGACAAGGTTAAGCACTGGGACAAGCCTAGTGTTAAATGCCATATTTATTCAACACCCACCATAATTAATACACACATCCTAACATTCAAACACACTCTAACACCGACTCACTCTGTATATGTGTGTTGGTGTGAGAATGCGTAAATGTGTGTGTTAGTGCATATGTTACCGCGGGTCCAGAATCTGCAAGCACTCCCCTGGCTGTATTTTCCATATATTTTCTTAAATCATGATGTGAGATGGGGATAACAACAGAGGTAGTTAGATTAACCCCCTCACCACTGTGCACGGGGTGGGAAAAACAGCACACAGCAACAGCACATATTTTATTATACATATCCACCACTGTACACATAATAAAGGAGAGGGGGCTAATGAACACTTTGTTAGATAATGAATAGTCAAATCCAGTGCAAGTGACTTACCTCAATTATTATTAATATTTTTACCCATGTTTTCTGTTAAACACAAATTAAACTTGCATTTTGAAGCAATTATTAAAAAAATTTGTATAAGTACATTAAAATGTTAAAAGAAGTAAAATATCATATGTAACATTGTGAATATCAGCGTGCCACCGGGTAATTTTTTTTACTGTATACATAGTGTAATGCTTATCCATGTATACCGTATAGTATCCAGGTCTGCATTTATCAAAATGTGCTACAGAGTACAGACAATGTCACTTTAAGTTAACCTGTTTACTTCTGTGCAATGCATCATTTACCTGTGTACGTGATATCACCTGGTACAGCCAAATAATAACAGGGGTTATTGCCAATGCTAACAATAAAAGCTTTCAACTAGAATCAATGCTACAAAAATATACTATAAACTCTAGCATGAGTCATCCTACTATTTTGTGCGTAGGAGCAGCTTATGGCTTAGAATAAAAATAGACCAATTTCTTTAAAGCTAATCTTTAGTGAAGAAACGCAAGTTATAAGATTTCGTAATTAAAAATTATTGAACCAAATATATCATTTGTAGCGTTCGTAGATATTTTTGTATTCCTTTCATTTGAAGATATAAGAATACAGAAGTATAAAAAAATCTATACTTATCACATATGGACAGCAGGATAGACCTTTCTCATGGCTTTTTTTTGGGTGGGAGAATACATTAAAGATAAATATGGTGCTAAATTTAACACACAGGTAACAGATTTCAGCTGACAATCCAGCATTACGAAGGAAGTTGCATAGGATTTGATACACCATGTGTCTGAATGAAAAAAATGAATACATTGTTTTTGGCTTCCAAAATCAGATTACCCATCAACTTCCTAAAATACATTACAAAAACTAAATACTAAACTAAAATACAAAAACAAGAGCAAAAAGTCAGCACACACCCAGCAAATACCATTCAAAAGCTATGATGTCAAAGTACCCCAATTTTGGCGAGTCCTCACTCTAATTTTACATGGCTATATTACTTACCAAGGAGGTAAATCAGTGGGACTGCACTGCCTTTTTACCGGTCAAGCAATTTAAAGCTTTCTCTGGACAACGAGGCATCTGTATTGTATGGCAGTTGTGACCACAATTACTATTGAGGCTCTCAAGAATCAATTGAATTGCTTTTTTGTCAAGAAAGGGTATTCATCAGTAACTTAACCGTTGTTTATAAAGGGATAGTTCTGAGGGCCCAAAATATATGGAAGGACTTTTTCCCTTCTGAACAAAATTGACAAGTGTTTAAAGGTTTTTGTGTGTGTGTTTGTGTGTGTGTGGGGAGGTACCCCGAGTTACCTCTTTGTCTGCATTCAATTATTAGGTATATCTAGGAAAGGTCAAACTCCCATGCCTTTTTTCCATCATAATATGTAATTATGCAACTATGAGTTCAGTAATGTTAGCCTAGATGGTGAATTCATTTATAAAAAAAAAATAACCAATGTTAAATATAGTATTTATTGGTAAAGTTAGATTAAATAGTATATGAAACCTATGAAAGAAATGTAATTTGTAGAACCATAATTTGTATTGTGTACATTTACATGATGCTTTTGTTGCTTGCTTTTAAAAGATCTCTGCCATTAATGGATTGCCCTGAATTGAATATGTATTGTTGATGAAGGTCTTCTCCCTCAAACTCTTCCCTTGCTATAATGCCTTTTACTGTTCCTCTGATGTTATTTCCATTTATCAATTGCCCTGAAACATGTACTATTTTTAAACTTACTACAATAAGGCCAGTATAATGTAAGCATTATTATAGCTGAACATTTTGTACTTGTAGCTTACTGACACAGAAGAATGGCTTCATTGTCTATGCTCCATTAATCCACTAAATTCCAGAGATATTTCCTGATTCATGGTATTCACTTTTCTGTTAAATAGACACACTGACCTTCACCAAGCCTTAGTGTCTTTTTTCTACCATCCATCTGCTACAGCACCGAGAATAGCACATATTCTATTTTACAGTAAGTGTAAATTGTCTGTATATAAAAAATAATAACAACAGTAATAGATTGAAAGCATAATTTAAGGGCAAAAAAGTAAAGCATTTGGAATTATGGATTTGATGGAGTTGATAGCACATCAACTAATGTAGTAGGTACAAAGTATACTTTAGTAAAAACAGCCAAAATATTTAATTTGATTTACTTGTTTTCATTGTAACATATGCCTCTTTTCTGATCTGTCAATATTTTTTGACAAAATACACTAAGTGCTATTATTGAGCATCCTCATAAATAGAATTCTGTCAAGTATCTCATTTGCAGTATGTAGACAATGCATGCAGTGTTATTTTTTATATTTTTTCTCATATTAATTTTCCAAATTTACTTTAGATGACGATAAATGTTATCTTCAGGTCATAAGCTATACTATTTCACAGACTTTAATTCCAAAGATTGGGATAAACCCTTGGACAAGGTAATATGCAAAACAATGGGTAAACCGTTCGCTACAGTAACACTATACAGACTGGTCCAAAACAGACTACTTGCCTACTCTAAAAGGGGAGCTCAACAGTGGATCCAACATTCACTGCATAAACAACTCAGTGATGTCAATGATGCAACATATGGATGTTATAAACCTATCCCAGCAGCCTTTTGCAAAGACATGCCACATGATGCATATTTCTTCCCTTAACACGGGGGTAGGCACCAACATTGTTCATGGTGAACATTTACTGGGCTCTGTGCTGAACAATTTAATGATGTTCTATGGACTTCGCAAAAATTGCCCGGACACTTTGACTATCCCTGCCTCAACATAATTTTGTGATGGGACATAAAGCTGATTCAAACTGTATGGAATGTCAAACCTCTCCCAAGCAGATTTTTACCATTGCTTCTGGCAATGTCTCTCAATAAAACAATTCTGGAATGCCACATGTCTTCTTTATATAACACTAGGCTTACCCTTACAATGTATCACACCAGCAATGGCTATTTTGGGCATTCTTGATGAGATCTATACTGGTAAGAAAAGGCAATTTAGGATATTCCTTGTGGTAGTGAGGAAACAGATTTACACCAGCAGATCCTACTACTATAGCCTTATTAAAAAAACAATCTATTTTTGAAGGCTTCCCATTTCAGGAGTTAAATCAGTAGGGTACATTGGCAGCTGAAGCAGACATATTTTTTCCACTCATTTACAGTTACTTTTATATGAATGTCCATTTATGTTTTATTGCAACAGAGTCTGTGTTCACATCATCTCTTTTGTACAATAGACAGAATATTTCCAAAACTGGCATAAACAAATTATATCATAATATTACAGAAATAAGTTATTTCAATAAAAAAAAACAAATTTAGAAAAAAAGAATAGACACAATTTAGTTTTTTCCCCTTTAAAAACTTTAAAAAAGTTTTTATCATACGTTCCAACAGAATAATTTCTCTGATATGTAAAGTAAATATATTAACATAATAAATTAGTCTAATATATTAGTCTAATACTGCTGGGCCTCTAAGTCATTATACTTTTATACAAGGTACATGATGCCCACCATAATGAGGTCCTATCGGGAGCTACTCAACAATACCAAATTCAAAAACACTACAGCGGTGTAAGAACACATGTTAAGTCACAGTTCTAGTGCAATATACTATAATGCAAGAAATATTTATTAACGTAAAGTACATTTTAATGATATCAAAATATCTATTTATTAAAAATGTATTTAAGCATAAGAATGATCACACTTTTATCTCCTTGGAAATGCTTTAGGCATCCCACTCTTGGTAGAAAATAAAACCATGGTAACAAGGCACTCTCCAAAAGACGTGCGCTTATGTCATTGTACCATATATGAAACCCTGCAATATAACCATCTGTTTCTCCTTCTGTTGGCATCCTTATTGGACTGGAGCTGCCAAAGCCAAATTTAGCAAAACCTGGCAAAAGCCAAGGTGTCATGTCTAATTCCACAGCTGCTCGAGCTTACAATTTACAATAAAACACAAAAATAATACTAAATGTTATCCACAACCCCCCCACCCAACACAGAATGTATATTCGTTTGGTCAGTAAACTTTTTTTTAATGCAGATTTTACTTTTTTTAAAGTGTGTTTGGTTGTAAAACGTGTGACATGAAATGAAACAATGGTAATGTTAATGCAATTTTTGAGGGTATATTTTACATTAAAAGTAATTAAAGAGACCTAGAAGACCGCATAATCGCTATATAAAACTTCATAAAAGGTTTCACGTTTTGCATATGAAAAACCACCTTGCAATATAAATTGTATTTCACTATCATTCAAAACACCAGTGATATATTTCAATCATCTAAAACAATTAAGTATTTACCATTGCAGATCTGAATACATGTATTCTACGGTGCTGTCACCAGGTAATGTTGAGCTGAAAGAAAAATGTAACTTCACAATAATGTTCATCAATAGAAATATACCAAAGGACTAATCAAACAATTGACAATGCACAAAACTTGAACATATATATATATTATATAATAGAAAGGAAAAGTAGGTCAATGATCAGCTTGGGATATTCCTGGTGTCACTGTGTGAGAGACGAGAGATATTGGCATGAAACCGGACACATTAAGATTATTCATGCAAAAAGCCTATTGGGATGAGAATCTAATTACTACTTTGTGCTAAATATAATGAGACTAGGAAAGTGAATCATGGCAAATATGACATGAAACTATAACCGATTTACCATGCAGGGTAGGTTGGGGGGAAACCCATAGACGTTCCCAACCTCTTATTATGGAATCCTCCCAAGAATCTACACAGTTGATTAAAACAAATGTTGAATTCTCTGGTGTTTGCTGATGGAATTATGGTAACATTCAATGTGAAATCAGTAGCTATTTAACTTGTATTACAAACATTGAAACGTTAAGGAAAAAGCACTGAAAGCTATAATTCAATCCTATTTTAAGTACCTCAACTAGGTTAGAAATTGTTTTCTGGTTAGTCCTTGCCCTCCTGTCGCTTCAATTTTACACATATACACTGCTGTGAAAAACTATTTCCCCTTTCCCTGATTTCTTCTATTTTTGCTTATCTGTTACGCTTCAATGTTTCGGATCATCCAACTAATTTTAATATAAGACAAATACAATGTGAGTAAGAACAAAATGCAGATTTAAAATTATCCTTCTATTTATTGAAGGTAAAGCGTTAATGAAAACCTACATCACCCATGTAAAAAAGTAATTGCCCCTCTAAACCTAATAACCGATTGTGCCAACCTTGGCAGCAACAACTGCAATCAAACATTTCTGATAAATGTCAATGAGTCTTTTACATCATGTGTACATCATGGAATATTGGCCCACTCTTCTTGACAAAGGATAATGATTGACATAGCACTGAAAATTAGAAAGCTACAAAAAAGAATATCAAATAAAAAAAATATAATGTACTTTTTAAACCATATAAATGTTGTGTTTTGTTTTTAAAAACAGAACTAATACAGCCAACAACCAAAATGTTCACGCAAAAATGATCATGTTATATCATACAGGATAACGAGACATGTACTTAATAATTACAAAATTACAATTAAAATCCTGTTAAAACACTTAAATAAATACAGAAAGTAAATAAACCATTTTTTGTGTAAGGAAATTCTACAGACAGCTTGGAATGAACACCATATCATTGGCAATTATTTTAAGCCGTGAAACAGAATATTCTGACAATGTATTTGCTATATTAAAACATTTTGTCTTGAGATATAAGATCTTGAGATTGAGTGTGAACAAGAACGGGGAGATTCTATTGACCCAGAACACCATAATATATCACTACAGTTATGACAGCTGGGAATAAATATTTCTGAGATAACTATCCCTCTTGAGATATTACTCAAACTATATCTGAAGTCAAGAGAATCAATTTTAGGATGTTTTTCATGCAATGTTTCCTTGGCTTCAAAGTATTTGCAAAAGAGAATGCTAGTAGCAGATTGTGTTTTAAAGTTTTTTTTATCTTATATCATTTACTTATTCAGATGCTCTTTCTTTCTCTCCATAAGGTCATATGCTCGGTACTTTCTAAATTAATACTTTAATCAAAATAAGCCTGTATGCAAACTTCCTTCATAATGAAAAAGAAAACACTAATCTCAATGAATAACGAAACAAAATGAAGGGAGATGTTTATTTACCCATTAAATAAATCTTATAATTGGAATTTAAGAAAAGTGTACTTTTGCTACTTCAATATTATAGAACATCAGTTCAAAATTGTGAATGGTACTTACATACTCTTTTGGATAACAGTACTTAAGTACGGGATTGGAACAGGTACGTAGGGGGTACTCCTGAGGGAGACAGACATAGGATATATTCAAATACATTTGATGTATTAGAACTTCAAAGAACAGTTAAGGCATTTTTAATACTTTTGGGGGAAATATGCCTAATAAGCACACAAAATTTACATGTCAGGCCAGCCTTTTGTAAACAATTTTGCACCAGCCCAGGGCAGCAACCCGCTGTGTGTTAATGTGGCACTCCCCCAATGAGTGTCACTTGGGGCGGAACAACCTCCTCCAAAAAAATAGAGGGGTCATGTAACACAAGATTACGTTATCCCGCATTTAAATGCAAGGCTGCTCACAGCCGAAAGGAAAGCTGCGGTTGAGGTGAGGAGGTTATGTGGGGGAAGGAGGGAGAGGGGAAGGGAGGGAGTATGCATGTATGCATTATGATTAGAGTGTATAAAATGGCACTGTTAAGCTTTTCGGGCACAAAGTTGCCACTGCTAAGCTGTTTGGAGACAAAGATAGCAGAGACAAGGAACAGATTATATCACCAAGTTCACTTGGAGGAATAATTATTCAAATCCTGAGAACTGCTTCCGCTGTCACCTATATAAATATGACTCCTATGACATATCCTATCATACAAAACTAATTTGTTATGTTAATATACGTTTTTGTTACCAATTTTCAGAAATATATTTACAAATATAAATTTACTGTATGGATTCATAGATTTAATTACAGAACTCAAACACAATACAAGATTGGGCCTGTAGTCTCAGAGTGAATTGCTGCTTCCACAGGTATCCTGGTCACTCTCTTCTTTCTCTGGCGTGGAGGAAGCGGCATTTAGTCATGCCCACTCCCTGTCCAGTTCTCCTCCTACTCCCAACACAGTTAATGCTTGTGTGCGACTTGCCCTACCCCTCCCATGCTTGACCATGGCCCTCATGTGCAACTTGACCCACCCCCTCAGAAGATTAACAGCTTTGGGTAGCCTACTCTGGGAAGCTTCCAGGTATTGTTATAAAATACTAAAACCACTAACCAATAACAAACCAGTTGTAGAAGCTTGCAAATATAATTATAAAAATAAGGCTATGACCAACAAAGAATTATTATTGATACAGCTGATTTAATGAAAATAGAAAATTAAGCAACACCAAAAAATAGATAAAAATAAACTGAAAGGGGTAAAGATTAACTAAACTGACTAAGCACTGCCGAAGGATGTCATATAAATTGGATTATTAGGTACCATCCACAGTTGTCATGAATCCACCAGGCTACCAGATACAGACCCCCTGCCCACCCAAAACAGAATACAAAGAAAAAAGCAATTTGATTGTCCCCGGACATCCAGCAATGAACATGATGCAGCCAATCACAATTCTTATGTACCAGTCAGTAAACCTTAACTTTTCTTCAGCAGTTCAAATGCAATAACACGGTAGCACATATTTTGTTCCGTAGCAAGGCACCCCTAAACCTGTTTCGTCCACCCTATGTGGACTTAATGCTTTTACTGCAGAAGGGTGCCCTGTTGGGTGATCAGGCTCCAAATAGGCTGCTGCTCTCTGATCTCCCCAACTGCCCTATTAACACTATGGAGGGCTGTGCCTTACAAGTATAGCCTCCATATAATTTTCTTTCCACGTGCTACACATTCATAAGACATCCTGTTTAAGGACCAGGGTAACGCCAAAGATAAAACAATGCTGGGTTCTGTTATTTAAAATAATACACTTTATAAAAAAGTTCAGTGTATTAAATGTATAATTCCCTATATATCAAAACCATCTGTCTTATTTATTAAACTCCACAATGTATGGCAAGTGTTCTGGGTACACGTTTACCTCTTTTCAGCAAATTAAAAGACTCTACAAATAAAAGGAAACATTACATTACATTCTGCAATTCAGCTATTGGGACTGGACACGCTTTGTAAGGATTTTTGTTTGATTATTTTTGTTAAATGTGTGATAAACTACAACATGAGAAGGGATATTGAAATATATTTTATACATCTGGGACTAGCTGTTATGGAAAGAAAGAAATCCAATTGCTAATTAAAGGATTTTGGTGACAGTATGTCTTGGTGATAAATCTTATGTGCTTTTCTAAGTTTTTCATTCTTGGCAATATATTCGCTTTTCTGCTCCTTTATGGACTACTCATCTAATTTGATGACATACAGTTGTACTGTTGAAAGTTTTCAAAATCTACTGTAATGATACTATACATTATGGAAAGTGTGTTCTGTACACATTACCTTTACTAAATATACCACATCTTAAATGTATAGAAATATACATAAAATGTATAAATATATTTTATAGGGCAACCAGTTCATATGTATATTGTTTAAGCAGTAGCCCTATATAAATTACTAAAAGCTTGTTTCTACATTCAATTGTTCAAAACATTGACTTGCTAAGTAAAAGGACATCCATATAATGCATTTCAATGGAAAGGAATGCATTTTTTATCCTTGTACTCTGCTACCTTGAACTTGTGTTTAATCTGTATTAAATTTGCCTTCCAAATCTGTCAACAAGGACATGTATACATTCAACTAGATTTAGGAACTTTCATTGGGTGATTTTCTTTTCATTTCTGTTTTTTTTTTGCTGAAAAAATAATAGTTAAAAAAACATTCAGTGGTGAGTGCATGTTACATTAGAGATACCAGTGAATTTACTTAAAAATCATCACTAATAATAATAATGTAAGATAAAGAAGAACATTGTATAACATTAGCACCAAAATTGGCCTTTGAATTAAGAATTGAGTTAAGAATTAAGTACATTAAAACTAGACTTGTGCATTCGTATTCAGCGAACATGAAAACGAACACGAAGGGTGCCAATTGGTTGATGCCAGAGGAGGCCCCTGCAGGCAACCAATAGACTCACTTGCATGGCCCTTTAACTGACGGGGAACTTGGCCTGTCTCCCCTCTACAAGAGTTAAAGGTCTTTAACTCCTGACTTGTTTTTTCACAGTGACTCTGTCCATGTATTTTCTGTCTAACAGTGGCGGAACTACCGGGGTCGAAGGGGTCGCGACTGCGACCGGGCCCTGGAGTTCTGCGAGTTAGGGGGGCCCAAGGGGTGCCGAACGGTTGCTGAAAACGACCGCTCGGCACCTCTTGGGCCCCCCTGACTGAAAGAACTCCTGGACTCCTCTGCTCCCCGCCGCCGCCGCCGCCTGCCTCAGCACTGCCCAGACTGCAGTGTTGGAAGTGTGAGGCGTCTGTCTCGGGTGCCGGCGCTTCACTCTGAGGGCCGGCATATGATGTCATTTACAGAATTTTTTTTTTAAAAAAGGCAGAACAAAGCCATTCCAAATTATTCCTGCTTGTATACTGCTCTCAGCTACTACTATATACCACAGGTGATAGGCCCTTTGATCTATGTATAGCCTTTATGACTGCATCTAATTGCCCAAATGGCTATGGCATATTAAGCACATTCAGTATAGAGGAAGCTGGATGCCCAGTAGCAAGCAATTTATGCATCAAAGTGCTAAGACAGCACAAATTAATTATTCAGATTTTCTTGTCAGTGACAAGGCATATTACAGGTGAATGGAAAGTAGAAAATTCAAGCATAAAGAAACTAATTTGTCTAGAAATGATAAAATGAGTATAGTAATAAATGTCAAACAGAATTTGTCCTGAAGCATCTAATGACAAGATTCAGTACTACTTATTCTAGTACTACTTATTCTAGTAGGCTAATAAGAACAATTATACATGTGAATAATATAAAATAATATACATTTTTGAGCATATAATTAAAATGTTACTAAAGTCTATATGAATGTATCTATATGACTAAATTACATGCATAAGTTCCTAATATGGATAGGCATTAAGAATCACCCATATACCTCCCAAATATCCTGTTTTTTGTTGACAGTCCAATTTTTGGGGCACTGACCCATAAAGCTGCCCCACTGTCCCACCTTTGTAAGCAGTGGAGCTCTGGGACAGTCAGAGGATCTCCCCACCCAGGGCCGGCCTTAGGATGTGACCTGTGTGGCCGCATAGGACACCATGGCAGCAGGGGCGCCTGCCCGGGACTTAAATTAATACATCAGGTTTTTTGTTTGGTTTTTTAAAGTTTATTTAACACCCTCCATGTTAAATAAATGTAAAAAACAAACAAAAATACCCCGATGTTTTAACTTAAGGCCTGGGCAGGGGCGCCGAGAGGTCGCTCGTGAAGTTTTCAGCAACCGCTCGGCATTCCTCACTGTCTGTGAATCCGTCACAGTGCCGGTGTTTCATGCTGAGCACTGCAATATGATGTCAGAGGGGGGTAGATAGTGAGAAGGGACAGAGGGTGGGTAGATAGTGAGGAGGGGTAGGAGGGGTAGATAGTGAGA
>VKOC01039004.1:0-12697 GCA_009364415.1 Spea multiplicata | reverse complement strand
TATATATATATATACACATATATACTATATTTTTTAGTAAGATAATGTAAAAACACAGAAATTCATGAAGACTGGTGCAAATTAGGAAGCAATCAGAACATTTTGTTGGATTCCATCTTGCTATAAAATGTAAGATATTTGTTTTGTTTTTTATAGTGCATGTCTTATAAACACAAATGTACTAGTCAAACATTACGCTTTTAATGCATTGTGAACATAGAAAAACATAAAATAAAATATTTCTCTAGCTTCTCTAGCGTGAAGGGCTTAGTTGGTCCTGTTTAATTTATTATCCGGTGAGTAAGGAGACTTGTCCGAGTTATATATTAAACAGGACCACCCAAGCTTGTTCTGCAGAATAAGCTCGCTTGGGTTGGCCCTTTGTAATTGCACATTGAAGTGAAAGAGTTGAAACTGCAACCATCTTGTCAACTCTCCTTGAAGTGAGTATACCCCAACATTGATAATTGTATCAATATTAGTCCTGACTGTCATAGCTTAAGGTTTATGAAGATGCTGAAGTCAAGCAAATGCACAGTGTTCAAGACATTTTTGTGGAGTTACATAGAGGCAAAGATTATGGAGGCTGTCGTGTTTTAGTTATGGGGCAGGGAAAGAGAAGCCACTTGGCTTTACTTGCATTAGGGCCAGAAGGTGCCAGCACTGCCGTGCTTGCATACAACCACAAGATGACTGACACGTATATTAGTGATCACATACATGCATGCAGATATACTGTCACATACATTCACCTACTGATTCATACTGGCTGGGAGCAGTTTCAATTGCAGCTCAGCTGCCGTTACATTCAAATGTTACTTGTATTCTTAGAGTGGTTCAGTTAATTGAAAGCCATAATAATTCCCTTGACTTATAAAAATGAATACAGAATACATTACATGCAGACAGTCACATATATTACCATACTCAACAGAGGGCATGGTTAGAAAGTCACACGGAAATCCCCTTCAGAGCTCAGCCACCTCCTTCAATCTGGCAAGGAATACATATGGGTGGGATAGGCAATAGGCTAAAATCACTATGCTGGGATTGTATAAAGCAAATAAAACAGAACGGTATGGCAAGTACTGTATGATATTTAAAGTAAGCAATAAAGTATATCATTATTGTGGTAGAGAAGAGGACTTTTACTAGTCAATATGTGCAATGCAATTGGCCTTCAGGAGACCTTTGTATCCCAGTTTTTAATATTCCACTCCAACTATTTCTTAAAAAATGGCTTTTCTGGAGTCATTCCTCAGCGTGTAAGATCATGGTTGTGTTATGAGAGATAAACAGATTTTTTAGAAAGCATATAAGGAATACGAATAATGCTGGTGATATGATCTTAAGGGGAAACAAATGTTTTTATTACTAGCGTCAGATTAAAAATACATTTTCAAAATACTGTGCTATTTTCCTTTCAAAGCTGTTTTAGTTTTTATATTATATCATGTTTTTCTAGTAGTCGCATATCTGTCTGTATTCTAACTCTACTAGAACACACTGACTCCCTATCTGCCTGTGGTAAGCAATAGAATGGATCATTTTTAATCACCCAGACGGACATCTTGATGAATGAATGGGCGCATAAAGTCACCCCAAATATCATTTTAAATAAGTTTAAATAAAGGAATTTATTAGAACAATTTTCTAATATATATTATCATATATATATAATAATATATATATATAGATTTTTGGCCTAAACTCTGCATCCATTATTGTATTTTATGCTGAAGGAGAAAAGCTTTTTTTCCATGGGTCTTTGCTTTGATTATTATGTTATCCAATCTCACATTAAGAATAGCAGCTTGATTTTGTGATTAGTAAATGAGATGCATAGTCCTGTCCCCAAAACAACATTGTAAAAGTTTTGTTTTTATTCATTTTCATTGCGCCTAGAGCTTACGTTTCATTTTGAATCATTAGAAATGAAACTGAAGTGTTGATATAATAACCATTTATTAGACAGAAGGACTAAAATATTTAACATGTCCAGTAATGTAAGAAGATGTGTGCATATTTGGGGAAATTATTGTATTAAAAATACATTTATTATCTAGCGTATCCATAACAACATGCAAGTGTTATTATGGCTGCATTATAAAAAGGAAATAATATGTATTTGGCTGCAGCAGCAAGTGTTTCTGTGTTTACAGTTTTATGGGTAACGAAGGATAGCTTTCACATAGAGTAATTTGAGTATTTTACATTAACCTTTGAGTAACTATATCTTGGGTATTGATTGAATACACGTCCCTACAAACCCTCTTTAATAATCGTTTTCCTTCATTGGCTATATATATATATATATGTATGTATATATATATATATAATATATATATACATATATATATATTTTTTTTTCCCCCCACATTAAAAATATAATGAAATAGTTTTATTTTATAGACTACTTTCTCTACCATGCATTAAAACTACTTGCCAACCATTCTATAATGAATTCAGTTATTTTTTAATTATAATTTAATAATGTGTAGGCATATGCTTATAATACTAAGTGTCTAATCTTAAGGTTCTCACTGGAAATATTGGGGGCTAGGATTTAATCAACAGAATATACTCTAATTTATTATTAATTTAAAAAAAATCTATGAATTTGAGTCTATATGTATATGTATTGTTTTAAATATACAACAGAAATTTAAAAGTTAGATATGAATTCCCTCTAGCTATCTCTTGGGTTATTTCCCAGGATGCTGCATTTCCACAATTCCAAAAGAAAACCTCATTTGATAGTCCTCCATTCACTGCCTAGAGCTTAACTGCTGATAACAAGATGTGAGAAGACACTTCTGCACCCTATCTGGTATCATGTAACGTTCTGATTTTTATTATGGAGAGGGAACGTTGCTGGTTCTCATGTGTTTTTTCTAATATCGAATAACCTGTGTTTTCATTTCCGTTTGTTTCTCCCTAGCAAAATATGCTATTTGTTAACAGTTTCCTGACTCGTATAGTGAGTCCAAAGGGCCTGAATCTCCAGAAAATGATGTACCGAGGTTCAGTATTTAGTCTTAGCTGCCTAGGTACACCGTTGGGGGCAGTTAATGTCCCTAGGCATCACAAAATGTCACTCTGCAGGCATCAGGTAAAAGTATTATAGTAAATAGACTACATAAAAATAATTTATAAAACCAAATTAAATACTCACATGACAGATACATTTAATTTTTGAAGTACTATAGGCATAGTAGGGATTTCAGTTCTGTAAAATAGCTTTGGATCATGAATGAGAATTTTGCATGTTTGTTAAAAAAATTACAAAAAGCTACAGTGTTACTAAAGGTGCGGAAAAACCATAGAATTCTAAAATCTGCCTTCCTGTCCGTTTAGTATGTTAATTTTGGCAACATTTTCACTGATTAGACAAGTATACAAAAGAAAATGACCTTAGTGACACTTATAAAGGAGCCTGCCTTTGAACTTGTCAAAGTGTCCATCGCTGACAGAATCTATGTAGGTGCTTTCCACAATGGTCAAAATCACAGGTCAAATATAAAAACATGGCACAAAGCAATAAACAAATGTTTGAACATAGAACAGAGAATTATTGAATTTTTAAAGTGTTTTATTGTTGGCTTTTCTTTGTGTTTGTTACTAGTTCTATCTTTTATTTCATAATATTGAAACCAAGGTTGTCTTTTGCTTTGCCCATAACTTTTGACCGGATGCCTGACCAGAATGTAAATTTCATGCAAATCTGGTGGGTAGTTTCTCACCGCAGAAATACATATTTTTTTTCCATATGGTGCTATGAGACCTACAGCCAAACCCTGTAAATGAATTACCACCAACATCACCACAATGTCTAGACAGAGCTCTAAATGTTTTTTAATAGTAAAAATGAGCTATAGATCCCGAGATATTTTATTGTGTTGGCTGCAAATAAATAAATGGAGGTCCCAAATAACCCCCTTAAAATCTCAGGAGTGAACTGAAGTGACTGAAGCATGGGGTTGGAAGCTGAGGGTGACTGAGGTGACTGAAGAGCAGTTTTGGGTTGAGATGTCTCATAAGGGAAGTTTGGAGACTGAGGTGGGTTAAGAAGGCAGTTATGGGTCTGAGGAGGCTGAAAGGGCAGTTGGGAGTGAGGGAGTATAGGGGAGTCAGAGGGCAGATGAGAGCTAAAGGGAGAAGTCGAGGTGGGTGAAGAGGGCAGTAACCCTTTCAGTTACAGTGAGGGTGGATATGTGGCTGATGGGTACAGATGGGGGAGTAAGGGAGCAGAAGGGGTGCTGAAGGGTCAGGTGGGGTAACTAAAAGAGGCAGATCTTGGGCTGAGGTGGTTAAAGGTCATAATTAGGAGTGAGGAGAAAGGTGGGAGCTGAGGTGGCTGAAGAGGACTGCCAGAGAACATTTAACAAAGGTAGGTTATGTGTGTGCCAACTGTGTGTTTTTACAAGTATGTAAATGCATACGTGTGTATAAATGGATAGATGGATCGATGTGTGTATGTGTAAAAATATATGTGTGCAGAATATACCCCATGTATATGTGATGGTCAGTATTTATTCCAGTACAGTGTATGTGATGATCAGTTTCTATTTGAGCACAGATAATTGCTAGCCCTGAGTGTATGACATTTTGATGTATTTATAAATAAAGTGGAGATTTTAAAAGATCTCCTGTGTCTAGCCCATTTGAATTGCACCTGAGTGATGGACAACCTCCTTCCATTTCTTACTGCCAATTAGATTGCCACTATTTAGAACTGGAGTCTATTAATTTTATAAATAACAAAAGGGATTGGCATGTCTACGTGCTTCTGAGTATCTAGGAGAACATTAATATGAGAGAGGTCTATCGGGGGTACAATTTCAGGTTAGATTACTAGACATCAAATTAAAATTGCAGTACAATATTTTTTCCGCAGCATTAACTAGTTACTGATGCATTCTTAATATTACAATGATAATTCTGTAGATTGTTGCTCTGCCAGTCTCTTAGGTGTTGTTACATACAATTTTAAATATTAATCTTTAAAATTAAAGTTAATACTGGATGATCAGCCACATTGCCAGAAGATAAGGCGTCAGTTCATGGAATGTTTCATTTACATCATTGGCAAGCTGAAGTGCTACAAGAATTTTAAGTCTGTGCGAAGTTGCCAGATGATGTGCGGTAAAAGTACTGTTGCTGGATCTTCGATGCTACTAGCGATGATGTAATTATGTTATTTGTGCTGTCACCAGTCATGCAATTGATAAGGTAGTTAATAAAGGCATTGCTGATGCCATACATGATGCAGTCACTATGTGGTTGATGATGTAATTTTTAATGTCTTTATTATGTCATTGATTATGTCATATTTTGAATATGTCTAATTTTGTATTTCCCAGCTTTTTTTCCATTTAAGTTAAAATGTAAGTTTGATATTAACAAAAGTTTGCCGTTCAACCTTTAAAACATGTTTCATAAAGATGTAGGTGGTTTACTGAGAAAAGGCAGCGCTCATTTAATCTGATTTTATTTTGCAAAGGAGGAACATTAATGCCCACACATTATTAATATTATGTTTTTTTTAAATGTATAATCCACCATTTACCCTTTCAGTTACAGTGATCAGCACACATTTTCTCCTAGGGCGGCAGCACTGCTACTTTATATCAAAAAGGGTACCATCATGAATGGTATACATGGTTCACCACTTATACAACTTTTTGAACTACATATTCCATGTTTAGTTGCCATTAGACTTGTGCATTAGGATTCGTACGAATATTAGCACAGGAAAATCCTTTTACTGTGTCCGAGAACATAGATGCTTCCTAAAATTACAAATATGATTAAATATAAACCTAGGTAACCCCCAAAACAATGACTAGTTTGTTTTGGAATAGGAAGGTTAGACCATTTAAAGTCATGTCCTTGCATTTACCAACAAATTATATGATTTAATTGGACACTTCTGCCTTTTCCATATTTAACTTAAAGTAACCAAGAGTTATAGTTCTTTATAGTAGTTAATATACAAGCATACAACACAGGGACGGTGACTGCAATAGCATTTGCCTAGAATCTGTGCTTCAGAGTAAAAGAACATTTGCATATTGAGAGAGTCATTCCTTCAAATTAATAATCACTTGTTAGGCCTCCACAAGCACAACCAGCATGGAAAGAATGACAGCTGGGATAGGACAACTTGGCAATATTAGACAAGCAGCTGTTAATGAATAAACCTTTTTATTTAAATGAAAAACATGCTTCATCACTTTTAAAGGGAGATATTGTGCACTCATACATTTTATGTATTTATGTATTTGGTCTAGACAAAAGACCTAGACTTTTTTGGTTTAGAAAAAATCTTTTGTAAATGAAAAAGTGCACACAAAACAGGCATATCCTTTGTGTTCCATCTATGTATGTGTGTATATATTATGTATAGTAAGGCTCAAGTGAAACCAGGTATAAAGATGCCTTTGGTTCCAGGCCTTGGGGTAAGCTTTCCAAAGTAACTCTTGCACTGTCGCAACAGTTGAGAAGAGTGGTTACCCTTTGTGGGGCAGACCTACAGGTAGAGCCACTTGATGATATATAGCACTATTGTCTTCTCATCAGTACAAATGGACAGTCTTAAACACAGTGTAAGTGTGTACACTCCCTTCATTTATATACCATGTAATTTACATAATTCTTAAATGAACTGAGCACCTTGATGAGTATATGTCCTGTAAAAGTCCTAGGACCTGTAAAACTGAGAGGTATGGCAGGTGGATGAAAATTTCATGAGTGTAACAAAGTATTTTGGTCTGTACTTTTCCTGTGTAATGTATATCTCAATGTATATCAGTTTGTCTAAACGGTTCAACATCCAAGCATTTCTTGTCAACTGAATATCCTCAAGAAAGCTGTCTCGACCCCTGTTCACCGCTGTTAAAATATTGTCCACAAAACGATGATATATGAATATGAGAAAGTTCTGATATACAAACATATAAGCATTGACATATGTTGGTGGGGTTACACCCATGTTTGGGGGCTTTTATAGACTCATTTCACTGATGTGGGTCTTCTTTATAAAACTCCCACTCCAATTTACTGTATGTATACCTCGTATTAAAAACGTATTTTATTAAAATGAGTGCCTGCATTCTTGAATGGATATTCAAGAACAGTACTGGGGCAATCGTTAGAATTTATTTGTGAAATTATTTGAATTCTGTCCATTAAAATAACATCAAATGGATCAGAAATACAGTGTAGACATTGGCAATGTTGTAAATGACTATTGTAGCTGTAAATGGAATGTCTTCATAGGCGTACAGAGCCCCTTTATCAGCAACTATCACTCCTGTGTTCCAATTTAAAAGGCTAATTGGTCATTTGAAAGCCCTTTGCAATTAAATTAGCTCGGCTATAAATGACCTCATTCTCCATGAAAACAGCTAACAGCTAAGCGACCCCAAACTTTTGAGCAGTAGTATATATCCATAAAAGCCTGCTACGAATGCAGGAATGAGGTCAACTTTTGAAGCATTAAACGTTAACTTTTCCAATGAAATTTTTTTTTCCGGTCATGATTTTAAATGAATCAGCAGATTTGTATACACAGTTGCAGTACACTAATAATTAATTGCTCAATTTGTTCCCCAAAGTATTACGATCCCCTGTGCTTTTCAGTCTCTTCGGTAACACATAAGCAGCTTTTGCTTTCTTTTCACCTGTCTCGCAAATCATTTCTTTTTTCAGCTGTGCACTATGCCAAAACAGAAATAATGAATAGTTAGTTCACCGAGACATCAGAACATATTAATGTACTGAATTTAATTAGCTTGTTACATTTTCTGGTTCTTGCTATCAGATATACAGCTATTTGCAACTGTCTTTCATACATTTTCTTACCACTATCATCTATCAAAACTGCGGGAACATTGAAAGATTATGGCGCCTAAAATTTGAGTATTTTACCCTAACACTGCATATTACTAGCTCCCCAATGTTTTATATGAAAATGTTCATTTATTATCTTTTTCTGATGACACAGAGGTAAAGACTACAGCTATGTCTGCCAGAAGAGATAAGGGCATACACGTGTACCAGTCCTCTCCAGATTGCCCCAGAATGCTATGTGCATCTTGATTTGAAGCTGCTAAGAGGAGCATTTATTCCAACAGCCATACATTTTTATATTTAGTTCCGTAAATGTAACTTATTTTAAATACATTTGATAATGCCTGCCACAACCTTGTCGTTCAGGTTAGAGATGACACATTAAAGATAATTTTGTGTTTTATTTCTTCAGGTAGTAATTCTGTAGTGCAAAGCAGTTTACAAGCTGCTGCCCCTTACTCACTTCTTTCTAGTTGAATAACTAATAAAGCGGTTGATCTCTCAATCTCTCTCTGCCCACCAGCATATGGTAGCTAAGAGTTCCCCCTGTAAACTTGCATTGGGGGTTATGCAGAACCCCCCATTATGCATTTACCCCCAGCTATTTCCCATGTAGAAGATGTGTCCGGCCAAACATATCTCTTGACACATGACATACCTACCTTTAGTCAGTTCCATCTGTTGTAGACGGTAAGGTGACACAGATTGGCTGTTTCACGCTGAAGCTACTACCTCCCAGTAGATGTCATGAAGCACTTTAATGTGCATTATTCTTTGGTGATGGCTATGAGCAACATTAAACTGTTCCTTTAAGAATAAGTTAAAGATATTTAGAAGGACACAGAACCAGGGAGCAAGGAAGAGGAGGTCAGGTGTATGGAAATGTTATGTATCAATCAAATGACACAGGCAGTGGGTAAGGAATCAAAAAGTGCTGTACTTCTGTCTTTTATTGCCTGTGTCTTATTCTAAAATATATTACCATATTGATAGAATACCTTAAAAACGAATCACACGGATCATGTTATGCTATTTCACTTCATGTAAAGGTCAAATAAAGGAAAGAGTTTATTTTTAAATCCAAGAAAGTAATTCTTGCACAAACCAATGAATTAAATGATCTTTAAAAATGCAACCAGAGGTGTAACATAGGGAGCTCACAAGTCTTCTTCTTGGACATTTGGAGTCTTCAAAGCTGGTGCCAATGGTATCTCTGACTAATTATTTAATTTTAATACATGTAAGATATTTATTATCATATTTCTTATCATTTGTGGAAAACTGGAACTTTGTGCTTATCTATTTCATCTAATAGTTCATATAAATTAGTACACAATTCAAACCATTGAACACAATTTGAATGGTGTTCCAGCTTTTTTTTATGCTACTGGTTCAATAGAGAATTTGGAGGAAATTCGGTGCCTGGAGGCTTCCCCATTTGTGGAAGTTCTCTTGGTAGCCAGAATAATGAAGACTAATTCGCTGAGAAAAAGAAGCGTTTTTGCACCTCTCTTTCTCCGGTAATCTATCTGCATTAGAGCTCCTTGATTTTGGAGAATCGTACAAATTGGGGGAAACTGCAACAATTTGAATCTACAGTAAAAGCTTCTGATAACGGATAATCAAGGTGTACTTGCTGTATTACTGTTTTATTTTAAAATATCTAATAATAATACATTGTTAATTTGGTTTTAAGTATAATACACCTATTTTTAAAGTGCTTTAACACACATGTATAGCAAACAGTGGATTTGTGAAAAACCTTTTGATTCTTTCATTCCATCCCTGATAGAAACTGTCTTTACATAGTAGTGCTGATTTCCTCTCAGGCAGATATCCTCCAGACTGCTGTAGCACAGACTTTAGTTGATTGTTCACCTCCCTGGGCCAGCCAGAATTAGATCAGAGAATGTCCCTAAAAGGCACATGCTCCCCATTGTCCACAAGAACAGAACTGTGGGGCAGCTACTCTATATAGTGCCAGAAAATAGGAACGGTTCGAAGGTGTGATATATACATAACTTGTATTGCAGCACTATTGGTCTTGTTTGCTAGATAATGGTTAAATGAGTAGAGTAATTTGAGATTGTCAGGGTGTCAGATTGTCAGAACAGCCTGTCATAATGTCTTCCAGATAATCTCAAATTACTCTGTTCATCTGAACCTTCTCTGGCAAACAAAAGTTAGAGTCATGGTGCACACATGCCTATTGTAAAAACTGTCCTAGGTGTAATGGATGACTGGGTCTTTTTCTAAGAAGGAACTTTATAACATACCCTCTTCCTGTAGCTGAACTACACCTAACTGAGTTTTCACCCTCTTTGCCAAATTAGAAACTTCAGAGGACCACAGAATCAGAACCAGCAACCATAAGCATATGAGATCATTCCCTTGCCTGTGTCACCACTAACAGGCTATGTGGTCAATGGAATCCCTGTCTCCCATGTGCCCTGGAGCATTGTTTCATATCCCTGCACTTGTTGGCACTGCATCTTTCCCCTGTTTTGACTCATAGCCTGGAACTCAGACTATGATCCTGTTTTGCCCCTTTTGCACCTAGTTTGTTGATTTTAATTATGACTTTGGAATGATCTTTGATCTCCAGGTCACTCCATCTGACCTGGTACCCACAGCCCCAGTCAGAAAACCCCATATCCCACCTCCTGTTGATCTTCTGCGATAGGCTGAAGTCTTGGGGTAAGCTCAGGACTCAGCTCTCTTAACACCCCCTCAAACAATTTAAAGTGGTTAGCAGCAGATGCAACAGAGAGAAGATGTAACCCACACAGGACATCATATCAATTGCAGGGTGTATGAAAACCAGGGCCCCCCTCAACTCCAATGCTCTGAAGCAATTGCTCTTGGTTAATTTTGCAGTACAAACAAAAAGAATTAGAAAACATAACTGTTCTTAAAGATTTCAGAATAATTAAAATGTTATATGTAGTCAAGACAATAAACATACAAAACAACTAAAGAGCAGCTTTTCAATGACAGCTTTTTTATGATAGTTTATGTAATGCTGTGGTTTATATTTATACTTTTTTTTTAAAAAAAAAAGAAGCAAATACATGAGTAAAAGAAGACCTGTTTCATCAACTTCTTTGTTAAATTCATGTCCGAACTGGCAATCATGCAAACAGGGAAAATGTCTGGTGGGACAGGTGGCCCCATGGCGCCTCCCATGTATCTTTACTGCTACTTGTGAAGCAGATTCCATCCTTTAGTGTGCAGTCGTCGGCTGGATCATAGCTTTTGGCTGTTTGCATCCACCAGGCGGACGGACATACATAATTTTATCGACTGCTGTCCTTAAAGTTCCAGAACCAATTTGAATCTCCATTAATATGTATTATATAATCAGTTAAATCTTCGATAGACACGTTGATTAATTATTCAGTTCCACACCACATTCTAGGTATCAAACTGTGCTTTTCCATAATGCATGCGTAACTGAATTGAATCGAGTCCAGCGAAGCTTTAGACACTTCACAAGTATTTGTTCTCTTATATGGAATAGATGGGAAATAAATGGTTCTATGAGCATGTGAAAAATCAGAATAGAAATAGATTCCTCAGATTTTTTTCAGCCACCTTATAGGAAGACAGGTGTCCTAGAAGTAGATATAGCTTTGTTCATCATTGTATATATGTTAACCAGAATGTTTTCTGAAACAGATAAAGATTCATCTATGCAGTGCTAAAAAAAGGTAAATTAAATCAGCATATGACATTTAGAATAGTGACTCTGGAAATGTATTTTTCAGATGGATTTTTCCTAGCAACATATTACAGATAGAGGAACATCAGAGAAAAATATTGATTCAATAGTTTTATGAATCAGAATGTCACCTTATAGAGGTCTGGCAGAGATTCAAGCTTTATTTATAATTAAAAATGATTGTCTTCATGCTGTCTTGATACCGCATATTTCTGAAATGATAACTGTAGTAAATAGCAATTCCAAGTAGTGAAATGACTAAATGTTATGTGATTGTCATAGTACATCTGTTAAATAAACCAGTGCTATCAGACACTTCTTTAGGCCTTCCTATCCTTTATGTGGCAACCCCCACATTTAAATGTAAAGACATCCACAAAAAAAAATTATATTTGTAAGAATATTATTTCACAAATTTGTAAACCGCTTGTGCCACTTCTGCCCCTGAAACAGCCTGCCTGTGCCACCTCTATAAACACTTATAACATTTACTCACTCATTCATTTAAATATGTCCACGGAGATACTGGTGAAGAAAGGGGGTACCAGATTAAGGATTGAAGAAGAGAAGACAGAAGAGAAGGAAAAAGATAGAAGATGACAAAGAAGATGCAGAAGAAGATACGGAAGCGGAAGTGGTTGGCAGAAGCCGAAGTGGTTGGCATAGAAGATAGAGAAACATTTAGAGTGTGAAAGAGAATGAGAGCGTGACAGAGTGAATGACCATGTGAGAGAGTGAATGTTTGCACCAGGCACAATTTATTGCATGAAAATTAATGGGCTAAAAGAGAACCAAGCCATTGTATTTGTCTGTATTTGTCTACTATGTAGTACCTGGAAGAGAATTGTGACACAAAAGGGTGAATAGTGTGATTAAAGCATGTTGATGTGAGGGTTAATGTGTTATTCTCTGTATAAAGTATAAAAGGAACTTTGAATCAAGATGATCTTTGGCTGAACACAGTTTAATATGTCGTTGAACCAGAAATGCTGGAAGTTTCAGAACCAAGACTGTTGAATAGCGAATACAGCATGAGGATCCCGTTTTTTAATTAATCACAGAATTTATAAAAAATAGTTAATGAGCACAATCACGTAGACAGATATTCACATAGAATTTTAT
>VKOC01038961.1:0-10814 GCA_009364415.1 Spea multiplicata | reverse complement strand
AAAGTAATGTTGTGGGATGCAGTATGTGGAAGCTACATGCAATACAGTATTTGGATGAAATTTTTTTTGTTATCTAGTTTTTATATTCTTCGTCTATTTTTGTTCGTATTAAATGTTTTACCTTTGTTTGCATCTAAGTGACTCTGCATATTTTTGACGCACATACATATTTATGTGTTGTTCCCAATTCTACGAAGTTTGTGTTTGGCCCTACCTATATTTTTCTTACAGATGTGGTATGTGGAAGTTACATGCAATACAGTGTTTGGATGAAAACATGAAACTATCTACACCTAGGACCTTACTTTTTTGCAAAAAACTGTTTTTTATACCTCTAGCATCCCAAACAACAACCAACATGAAAGTAATGTTGTGGGATGCAGTATGTGGAAGCTACATGCAATAGAGTATTTGGATGAAAACATGAAACTATCTACACCTAGGCCCTTACTTTTTTGCAAAAAAACTTTTTTTGTTTCCAATTCACGCAAACCTTGCTTTAAATCATACCTCTAGCATCCCAAACAACAACCAACATGAAAGTAATGGTGTGGGATGCCGTATGTGGAAGCTACATGCAATATAGTATTTGGATGAAAACATGAAACTATCGGGGGGGGAGGCTTCATGACGTAGAGACGTAGAGACGCAGGGATGATTGCAGGAGCCACGGCGATGGGAGTCTGCAAGAGACGGTAGCAGTATCGGTTCTCCTCTATCACAGCTGCGAGGTTTCGTGGAGTAAACCAAAGGATCTTGCTCGGACATCCCTTGAAGATAAGAGACGGGAGGTTTGAAACTTGAGATCTCACTCATTAAGGAAGACGGCACAGACAATAAAAGGTCGGAGGTTGAGTGGGGGAGGAGGGAGAGTTGACGAATATTTTTTTTTTTGGCTGCATGTTCTGATCTGCCTCATATCAATACTTATATTATCTCTGGACTTGGAACTTGAAACTCAGAAATACCTGCCACACTATCTGCTTTGAGTGAGAAGTACCATGGGCCCAAAAAGAACGCCCGAAAAAGAGAAGAGACAAAAAAAAGATAAAGAAAATAAACAAGACTTAAAACCAGAAAAACGGCTATTACTCCAATTGAACTGACCTGACTCCGGCTGAGGAGCAGCATGGAGTCTCGCAATCTTATTTAGACCAATGTCTCGATAGACATCTTGAAAAAATTAAAATTGAATTAGGAAAGATATAAAAAAAGATATAAACTATATATTAGAACGGTTGAAAGCCTCGGAGGAAAAAGCTGACTCAGCGATATTACAACTGAAAGCACAGCAAGATGTTTACAAGGGTCTGGAAAAAAAGATCAACTCCCTAGAGATAAAATTGGGAGAAATGGAGGACAGATCCCGAAGGAAGAACTTGAGAATCAGAGGGATTCCTGAACATATTGCTCCCTCTAATTTAGAGGGTTATGTTGAAACTTTTTTTTCATTTCTAGGCCTGCATCCTAACAAAATTATAAATCTAATCGAAAGTTGTTACAGAATCACAAAACCATCAAACATCCCAGAATCACTCCCTTGGGATGTAATGCTGAGGTGTTACTCCCTCACGTATAGATCTCAAATTCTAAAAGCTGCGAGAGGACAAGACCTAAAAGGCTCCATGTATGAAAACCTGAAAATCTTCCAAGACCTTTCCTTTGAGACGAGAGCAAAAAGAAGATCCTTTTCAATACAAACAGAAGTTCTACGCAAGGCTAATATAAAATACAGTTGGACATATCCAACAAGACTACTCTTGATACAAGAAGGAAAAAGACTTTAATTTTTCATCTCCACAACAGTTAACGGAATCGATAGAGGAGAAGTTATAATTTTTCAACATCTGGACTGCATTTCTGTACGCAAGCGTGTATTATTTATTTATTTATTTATTTTTTAAGCTTATTTTATTTAGTGTAAACGTACAGGGGAAGATTGTTCAGGGACTGAAATAAAAGGGACAAGCAAAATAGTTTATTTATTTATTTATTTTTATTCATTCATTTATTTATTTATTTTCCCCACAAATCTATCGTAGTCACTCCACACGGATATTAGTATAAACCATTAGGTACGGGAAAAAAAAAATTTCCCTCTCCACAATATTCTTACTCTAGTAATCTATAGTATATTTATAGATCTTAATTTACACATCATACTCTCACAACCTCCCACAGACACTTTGTTACTATACTAACACCTGTATTGGTATATTATCAGTGTTTATTATTATTTATTTATTTTATTCTTTTACCTCTTATTTATTCACTTATTTATTTTTTGTCAATATGATGAAATTCACTTATATCCACAAAACACACAACAGCACGCACAAACACATCAGTTCAGTTATTTATTTATTTATTTAGTTTTATTTTACTTATTTATTTATTTATTATTTATGTATTTATTTTCTCCCTTCACACGTTCTATGGAAGCCCCACCACGCAATTATTAGCGCATATTAATATGTAATTACTCTCATTTTAGGAATTTATACCACATACACTGATTTCAAATTACACACTTTACCCGCACAATTCCCTATAGACACTTTCTTATTACACTAATATCTGTACTAGCAGATTTTTTTTTTCTCTTTTTTTTTCTTTCTTTACAATCAGTAGTTTTCTTTTTTTTCACAGAATAATAACCGAATACTAATTACTCAATAGAGCTTTCCCGGATATCACATTTGCCCTATGTATAAAGAAGATGCTTCACTCTAGTTATATTTTTTATTACTATTACAATTTTTTTAATTTATTATCTATTTATCTATTTATTGTATTTACTTCTCTTCTTCTTTTTATATTGAGGGGACATAAGTGAGGACTCTCATATCTCAGCACAGGTTGTGAAGCAAGGGTACTAGAGACTCTCTCCTACATTTCTCTCTCTTTTTTTTTTTTTTCCTCGCCCCCAATATATGCACACTTCCATCAAAGTGACTCCTGCCAGGTCCCTCGCAAATGGGTTGCGAGTGTCCTTAATACAGTCTCAGCTCAGATTTGAGCGACGGCTGTGCTCCTATAGAGACATGTGCTCTATTTATGGGAGCAGGGTTGGGAGGGTTTATGTTTTTTTATATGTAGTTTGTAACATATGGATTCGGGTGTGGTCTAGCTCTTCCTTGTTTGGACATAATACAACCGGGATCAAGGAGGAAATAAATTGGCTAGATATAATAAAGGATTAAAGTCTGAACATTAAGTTAGCTTCCTTTAACATACAAGGTCTTAACTCCCCACAGAAGAGATATAACCTACTACATTTCCTAAAGAACGAAAATATTCAGATATGTGCCCTTCAAGAAACACACTGAAATTTACACTCCACTATAGATCTATTGACCAACCTTTATGCCCCTAATAAATCTCCATTACAATTTATAAATAACATTTAAAAAAAAACCCAGAAAGAGTTAAACAAGGCACCTTAATAGTGCTGGGTGATTTTAACTGTGTTCCTGACCCAACTCTAGATAAAAAAATCTGCTAAGAGTAAAAATAAAGATACAAATCTCTATAGTTCTGCTAAAAGGTTCAAGGAATTGATAAAACAAAATGCCCTACTTGATATTTGGAGAATCTTCCACCCAGGTGAGATAGATTTCACTTGCTTCTCTAAAACACACATAGCCTATTCAAGAATAGATTTAGTATTGGGAGGTCTTGCCTTGGCCCAAAGAACAAAAAAAATCCTCATATCAAATGTTACATGGTCAGACCATAACCCAATAATTTTTGATCTGAACGATCAGTTTAAAAAACACAGATCACACTGGAGGCTAAATGAATGGCTTTTGGATAAAAAATCTATCCAGGAGAAAATAAAAGAATCTACCGATCTTTTCTTCAAAGAAAATAAGAATAAAGGTGTTGGAACACCAACACTTTGGTGTGCCTATAAAAGTGTAATTAGAGGTGAATTGATAAAGATAGGCACGATAGAAAAAAAGAAATACGGACTTAATTTAGTACAGCTATATATATATCATTAGACTACCTCATAGCCAGAAACAAACATAGCCCTACCCCCGAAATAACAAATAAAATTACGGAAATTGAGACGGCTATAAATGAAAAACTAATTGACAAAGCTAAAAGAACTATGGAAGTACTTAAACGTAACTGGTACTATAAAGGTAATAGAGCGGATAACCTAATGTCATTAAGACTGAAGAAACAGCGAGCAAAAAAGTTTATTGATAAAATCAGAGATGGAACAAATACAGCTCTTAAACCAGATGAAATAGGAGAGGTATTTAGGAAATTTTATTTGAAACTATACAAAATTCAGAATAACACCTCCAAAGCAGAGATTGAAAAATTCCTGCAGTAGATTCAGCTGCCAAAAATTTCGGAAGAACATTTATTGAAATTAAATTCCCCTATTACCCAGGACGAAATAGTCATAAGTATTGATAAATTAAAAACAAAAAAGTCTCCAGGCCCGGATGGGTTCAGTAATATTTTTTATAAAATATTCAAAAACAACATTAAGGCAGAATTAGCTGAAACCTTTAATGCTTTCGGTCAAGGTCACCAAATTCCGGCAGAACTTCTTCAAGCTAATGTGGTCCCGATCCTGAAACATGATAAAAATGCAGAACAGGTGTCAAATTACCGCCCTATTGCGCTGTTAAATGTTGATGTAAAAATCTACTAGCTGTCCTAGCCGAAAGACTGAAGTTACTTCTTCCTACTCTGATACATCAAGACCAAATTGGTTTCATCCCAGGGAGAAGTGTAGCCAATAACATCAGGAGGTTAATAGATCTCTTTGACTCTGCTCAAAAGAAAGGATTGCCCCTATTGGCCCTTTCTCTAGACGCCGAAAAGGCCTTTGACAGGGTTAATTGGGACTTTCTAAGGGCCACATTAGAAATGTTTGGTTTCAGAGAGACAATAATAAACTACATTATGGCATTGTATTCAACTCCCTCTGCAAGAGTAGTGGGAAATGGCTTTGGATCAGACTGGTTTACTTTGTCAAACGGCACTAGACAAGGATGCCCTCTATCACCTCTTTTATATGTACTATCACTAGAGCCCCTAGCAGCGATGATATGACATAATGATAATATCCAAGGCTTTAGTACTTTGCGACAACATATCAAAATCAATCTATATGCCGACGACATTATTCTTTCCCTTATAGACCTGGCTAATTCTATAGATGAATTAATGAGAGTCATCAATGATTACTCCAAGGTATCAGGATATAAATTAAACCAAGATAAATCTATAATCCTTGGAGTAAATGTTGACATACATAAAAAGACCAAAATTATTAAAAACTATGGCTTCCAATGGGCATCAAACGCTATAGATTATTTGGGAATCAAAATATGCTCTGATGTTTCCAAAACGGCGGAGATTAATTTTTTACCCCCATTAAAACAAAGGAATAAAAACCTTAAGGAATGGAAATACTTAGAATTTTCATGGCTGGGCAGAATAAACATTCTAAAATTGTATATACTTCCCAAATGGGTCTATTTGATGAGACTAATCCCAATCATAATTCCAGATAGCGGGTTAAACATGACACAATCTTCATTTAATAATTTTATTTGGCTTGGAAAAAAAGGAGAATATGATTAAAATTGCTATCAATTAAACCCCACCGGATTGGGTGTGAAAAAAGTGACAGAACCCTCCATCACTGGGGCCCCTGGAGAGGCCTGAGAGCCAGCCTCCTCCCTATGGGCCCAGGCTTTGTAGAGACTTCTGTGTGTGGATACAGGGGTTCAGTCTGCTGATGTACCCCATGTTTTAGCACTCAGAGTCTCAGAACTGTAACGTCAGCTGGACATCCTGTGGTAGGAAGAAGGCTGATTGTCTTAGCATTGTTGATTGTATAGGTGTGAAGTGTTTCCCCTGTTATTGTGTGAGTTAGCCCTTGTCTGTAGGTATGACTAGGTGTCACTAAGTGCATACCTAATTATCAATTACATAACAGGTAGCTGTTAATCCTGTGAGCTCCTGTTATCTCTGTGTCCTGGCCATTGTCTGTCTCAAGCCAATTATTTGTCTATCGTCATTCCACGTCTACTTCCCCAGTTAATGTAATTATTTATGTCTCGTGACATCCTGTCCTTCCCCCGGATATTGTGTTGCATTGTGGTAATTAGATCATGTGATATTTGTCTTGCCCCTTTTTTTCTTACTTGTGTATATATAGCTCTGTCTTTGGTTTTAATAAATGAGTCCTGCTTTCACCTCAACATGAGTGTTGCCTGATGTTTGGGGTGGGCTGTAGCCACGCTGTGTAGCTAAGCTTCGGATAACCACAGTGCCAAGGCGGCTTCGGTGCAGCGACGTCCCTCCTTCTATCTACAACGCTGGTTCTGACTGGTGCTGAAGGGGTTACTTGTTGGTGTCCCGGCAGGAGGAAGCAACGTTTGGCGGGAGTACCCAGTCGAAGTACAGGTCGGTCCCGTCACACCAAATATAAAAGATTACTCAAAAGCCTCTTTATTATCTCAGGCCATACTTACACAACTAAAAGGGTCCAAAAGTGAAGGATGGTATGGACTGGAGCTCGACCTTTTGGGTGAGACTACTCTCCTGCACCTCTTTTGGCCAATACAAAGCTATAGGAAACGACATATAAATAGCTTTATACTCTCAGACACCAGAATAGCTAAAATGTATCCGCAAGCTTCAGAGAGGTGCTGGAGATGTGAGGCTGATCAAGGTAATTTTACTCATATCTGGTGGTCCTGTAACAAATTACTAGGTTTTTGTCAAGAAATCGCCACACAACTTGGATTTCGAACCTGCAAAATTCTTGTTACACCTAAATTTTCCTCCCATGACAAAAGAACAAAAAACAATAACTGTCCATTTATTAGTTGCAGCTAAACTAAGCATAGCAAGGTATTGGAAATCTAAAATCACCCCATCCTGGCTCTCGGTCCGGATTCAATTGATTTTTTTTTTTTCAAATAATTTATTGATTTTTAAATATATAAATAAAAAAAATACATACAAATAACATACAAAGTATGAATAATATATGTAACAATTGGTTAGTATACCGAAATTTACATTCCTTAAACACTAGCTTAAATTTAAGCAGTATAATACAGTATGATACAATATACCAATCAAGCCCATTCAAATGGGTCTATGTTAGACTATTGTTCCACAGGAGAAAAAAAAACATATCTAAATCATACTACCTTAACAATAGAATTCAATCACAGCACATACACTCCAGGACGCAGACAAACACGTGTGGCGGTAGAATGGAAAAATAAGAATATAGTTGGCAGTGACCATATTATATTTCAAGACACTATACCCATTGGGGTCTAACGAGACATAGAGGCAAATACAATCAGATAAATATCTGAATAATGGAATCAGATTAAATTGACTAATTATCTATAATATATTTAAACCACAAAGACCATATATTGTTATATTTGGTAGGATTTTGATTCATCAAATAAAAATATTTTTCCATTTTAGCTTGGTGATTTATTTCTTTCCAGGTAGGAGCTTCAACTTTCCTCCAAGCCCTCGCCATACATATTTTAATAGCTAATAAAATATTAACTGTCAATAGTTTATGTGCGGTATCTGAAAGGGGAAGGGACAGATGGAAAAGCCAAGTATAAGAGTGGATAGAAAATTTACGTTTAAATAAATATGAGAGAAGCTTAACAGCTTCTATCTTAATGTTTTCCAATTTGGAACAAGCCCACCAGATATGAAATTGGGTCCCCTCCTCATATCCACACCTCCAGCATAAGTTAGAGTTTGAGTTAAGAAGTTTCTTTAAGCAGGAAGGTACTAAATACCACCTATGGAGCAACTTAAAGAACATCTCTTGCATATTAATCGCATGTACTGCGTTCCTAATTTGTGACCAACTATCCGCCCATTTTTCCATAGGAAATATAATATCGAAATCGTTTTGCCATTTTTCTACAGAAGGAGGTAATACATCGTTTTTTGGGGTATCTAAATATGAAGATATCAAAGAAATTAAATTTTTTTTATAATGTTTATTAATAAGTCAAGTTCTAAGGGTGGATGGACTACCTGGGTATTCAAGAAATGTTTCACTCTAATATAAGTAAATAGTTCCTTGTCAGGAAGGTTAAACTTAGATTGGAGCTCTGAAAAGCTGAGTAGTGAATCATTTGGTTTTAGATCTCCAAGTGTGGAGATGTTATTTGAGGTCCAATTTTTAAAGTTGATATTCTGCATATAGTAATCAAGGACTTTCAAAGGTGTATAAGCCGTAAGTTCCACATCCAAACTTTCCAACATTCTAAACTTAGAACTTGTTTTTAAAGCATCCGCTACAATTTGATTCATAAATTTTAGTTTTTTCGATATAGAAGGTCCAAGCCAAAAGAGATTGAATAAATCATACTCATTTAACAGATTACGTTCACAATATAACCATCCTAGATTTATATTCTTTTTAATGTCCCAATGTAATACATGTGTAAACATTACAGCTTCATGTAACCTTCTGATATCTGGAAACCCCAGACCCAAATATTTATAGCTTCTTTTTATTACTTTCTGGCTTAATCTTGATTTACCTGCTTTGCAAACAAAGGAAAGAAACAATCTTGAAAATGTATCTAAAATATAAACCGGAACTCGAAGTGGAATTGTCCTAAGAAGGTATAAGATTTTCAGGACTAAATAGGATTTGACCATATTGACTCTGCCGAGCCAAGATAACTCTATTAATTTCAATTTTTCTAAATTAAAAAAACAAGATTGTTCAATACAATTTCGTAATTAAGAAAGATTAGTTTTTTTAGGTTAAACATTAATTTAATACCGAGGTAGTCCACCACTCCTTTGAGCAGTCAAAATGATACTGTTCATCAAGAAAAGTCTTTTGAGGAGAGGAAAGATATGCTGAGATCACCTGTGTTTTCTGAAAATTTAGCTTATAATTTGAGTATAAGCCAAACTCTCGAATAGCTGACAGAGCCGCAGGGACCGATACCTCTGGATTTGTCAGAGTAAGTATAATATCATCTGCGTATAATGTTATTTTAAAAGATTGTTCCTTAATATTGATCCCCTCAATTCCTTGGAGTGATCTGATTTGAATCGCCAGGGGTTCAATTGTTAGCGCATAAAGTAAAGGGGCCAGCGGGCACCCTTGTCGCGTGCCATTGGCGATGTTAAAAAATGTAGAGTTTAAAGCGGGCCCTGTAACCTTAGCAGTAGGTATACTATATAAAGCCATTGTACTTGATTTAAAGAAACCCGTAATGCCTACCGCATCCAAAGTTGCGCTCAAAAAATTCCAACTTACCCTATCAAAAGCCTTCTCGGCATCTAAAGCCAAGAACACTGAAGGAATGCGAGTATAATGCACCTGCGCTATTAGATCTAATAATTTCCGACTGTTATCTTCCCCATTTCTGCCGCTAATAAATCCTGATTGATCAGGATGGATCAGATCCGTTATTACTTTACTTAGTCTCTTTGCTAAGATTTTCGAATAAATCTTTGCATCTAGATTTATCAAAGAGATCGGTGTATAATTAGAGAGAAAGCAGGGATCCTTCCCTGATTTGGGAATTGGACAAATGGAGGCTTGAAGAAAATCCTTAGTAGCAACACCAAGTTCTCCAGTCTTATTAAAGAGTCTTAACAAGAGAGGAGAGATCAGAGGAGCTAAAGTTTTGTAAAATGTTGCTGTGTACCCATCTGGACCGGGTGATTTCCCATTCTTTAAATTTAGAATGGCTTCTCTTATTTCACTTAATGAAAAGGGTCTATAAATATTTTCTACTTTTTCACTAGATAATTTTGGTATTGGGAGATTACTGAGGAAAGATTCAATACGGGAAATCGAGACATCTCTTGATCTAAGATTGTATAAACATTTATAATAGTCTCTAAATGCCTCTGCAATATGTGAAGGATCCAAAAGTACCTGCTTGTTTACTATTAATTTTTTTATTCTGTGTCTTGGGGCTACTGACTTGATTTTCTTTGTTATCCACTTATTCGGACGATTGCTATCATAATACCATCTCTGTTTAGTATACAAGATGGTTCGCTCTAATCTCTCATCAAGTTTATATTTAATCTCATTCTGAATTATTGTTATTTCTTTAGAAAGGTCCGGAGTGGGATTTAATTTATTAATGCGTTCAAGCTTTGCAAGTGCTATATATAGTTCAGCTATGGTTTTGCCTTTTTGCTTACTGATGAAGGCATCAGTTTTTATTAAATATCCCCTTAATGTACATTTAAATGCCTCCCATAAAGTGGATTCTTGAACAGAACCATTATCGTTTATCTGCATAAATTGTTGATTTATCAACTTAAAATGGAATCTGGAATCAAATATTGCAAAAGATTAGCTAAACCAACAAATTGGCACAATTGGATAAATAAGTTTTCTCCTTTAGAGGTCAGGGAAGTAGAAGAAAAGAAAAGTGGAAAACCCTTTTTTTCCCTGCATACCAACCTTACAGACACGGGGACCAGTACTGGAGGAGCACTGTCTTTTAACCTACCTGAACCATTTGTCTGTTCACTGTTTTTTTATGTCTTTCCGGTTATCTCCAATTTATAGTCTCGATCTTGGTTATAGATGTGGATAATCTGAAATATACTCTGCAAGCATCTATAATATCTTATATAATTAATGCTTATTTGTTTGTTTGTAATATCATTTGTAACCCAATAAAGAAAAAAAAAGAAAACATGAAACTATCTACACCTAGCATCCCAAATAACAATCAACATGAAAGTAATGTTGTGGGATGCAGTATGTGGAAGCTACATGCAATACAGTATATGGA
>VKOC01038749.1:0-12610 GCA_009364415.1 Spea multiplicata | reverse complement strand
CTTCTGTCCCATCCCTCTATCATGACACAGGACACAAGCTGGATTGGATCTTTGAAATGGCCGTGACATTTATTTCGAGATTTCACAACATAAACTTTATTTTACAAATGTTTGTTTTGTAACAAACCTTCAATGAAAAACACAAAATGGTATCACAAATCTATCCTAATCTTATATGATTCTGCATAACTAAACCCTACAAGGGCTTCCATTACTGACCCAAGACTGTGGGTGGGACAGATTCGTCATAGCTCCACTTTCCCCTTTTTAGGGGGAGAGCACCAACTCTAACCTCTAACTGTACAACATAACTTGCCACTCCAGTCATAATTTTCAAACTCCTCCTTTGGACTCGCCCACCAGCACCGAAAATTTCAGCACAGAAAAAAAAACAACAAGGTGAAGACCAAAGTCAAAGGAGGATGGGCAACATGCTTCTTGTGTTTTAACAAAGGCCCCTGCCACACATGCATGGGCTATTTATTATCTCATCACTACCTACCATCACTACGGCCCCCACTCCTTCCGCTCCATCCTGTATTTGCTTTTGTGGTAACCCTTTTTATCACCACCATGGAGCTGTGAACTATGAAGGGGGTGACCATGCTGCAGTGCCATTGACTCCAGGGCCTTCTATAATGGCATTAACCATAAAACTGACCTTATGGGTTACGATTCAATGTGTATTTATAATTGACGATCAAATCTTTTCTAAAAGCAGCTGTGCATCAGTAAGTTTACATTGTACTTTGGATAAAAAATAGTCAAAAGAAAGAATAGTATTAATTAATAGAATTATTATAGAATTAATAGTGGGCAGTGGGGTATGGCGATCAGGAACCAACATGATTCTGCTTTGTTAATTGAAGGTTAGATAGGACATAGCAATCAATCACGGATTTTACTGTACATAACTTATGATATAATTGAAATTTATTTTAATGGTTCAGTCATCTACCATTTGTTCTTAAATATCCCATTTCAATTAGTGTAATGGAGACTAATGAGCATTGAAGGGAATAAATAAATTAACAATGGGAATAATTTATTTAATTTCCTTCCTAAACACTTAAAGCTTCCATACAATAACACAGCAATTAATGCATGTTACTTGGCCAACCAAAGTCTTCATTTTGGAAAAAAAAAATTGTTAATCTATCACTTCACACAGAGCTTTTTGTGACTTAAAGTCTCTTTGTCTGATACAATAGCATAATAATATTTAAGTTATCAGCGATTTGATTATTTGTACTTTTTTATTAAAAGGAAATCATGCCTAAAAAATAGATGAGAATTCCAGTGGTGTATTTTGGCCTAGGACAACAGATTTGGGGAGGGAGCAGTCCCAGCTCTTTTGCCACAGACGTTAAACATACCACTGGAGCCTTATTTACCATTACAGGTAGACTTTCCTGAACAGCATTGTTTTTCATGTGCCACCTCCAGCTACAGATTTTGTGTGGTATAATAGTACCAAACAAATATCTTCAAGAAAAGATTAACCCCTTAATGACAAACATGTACGGGCTCAAAATGCATTGTTTTCAATGGGTTTAGGGACCACCCATTGTCCTTAAGGGGTTAAAAAACAAAAACCCCCAGATATAGGTAGTTTTACTTAATAAATTAAGTTATGCTAAAATCATTTTTTGAAAAACCCACTGCAATCAAGGTGTTAAGTTCCTTCACCATACAAACTTCTACCATTTCTGTTGGGAGGCTGTTCTACTTTACTTATCTGCCACCATCTTAATGAAGGAACCACTTAAATCTATGACTCTGAGTAACCAGTTTTATGATCTCTTGTTCTAACATGTCTACTCCTTTGAAATATACTTACCCTTTGTTTTAATTTCTTGATTGTTGGATAAATTAGCTAGAAAAACCCTAATGCCATTCTTTCTACATCCATTTATGTATATTCTTTCATGTAATAAATGTTGTGTTTCATAATTGTTTCATCATTTATTATTTTTTTCTGTTTTTTTGTAATTTTTATAGAAAGTAAAAGATACTACTGTCAGAGATGAATAGGAACACACCCGCCACAAAAATAATAATACACAAACTCTAGTAGAAACATCTTCCTTTTATTTTCTGGGCCTTTTAGTTCGTTTTGGGCCCATTAGTTTATATTTAACAAATTTCGTTTTAAAAACTATAGTTCTCTAATATGTAGTGCATTACACTGCACTGCTAAATTGTATTAATTGGGTTTTCAGGCATAGCTGTAGGGCTGTTTATATAGAACCATTAGTCAACTGGAGACTTCTGGGCTGCGTGTGGCCTGTTTCAGGCATTTCTCTGGAGCTTAGCACATTTGAAATCAGGGTCAAATTGTATGGAGAGTAGAACATCAAAATCTAAGGTGGTGCTCAAAAAGCACAAAAAAGGTCTGGGGAACAGTTATGAAACATTTGTTCACAAAGTTAAAAAAGTTTGTACATTTTTTTAAATGTATATTCACTCGTCTGTTTTTTAAGGTGGGTTTTTGCTCAATATACTGAAATGAGTGGTCTTCGCTCCTTTGTATGCTTTTTATTCTGGCATAAAATAATTATATAATTTACACGTGCAGCTCACTAACAGTGCCCATTACACCTGACAATACAATCCTCTGAAATGACATTACATTTTAGTTTTATCACAGCATCAATATATAACATTTTTTTCAATAACATTATTTATTGCATGAAAGGCTAATAACAGAAAGAGTGTATATATGTAATGCATAAGTTTGCCAAGTTGTTAACTTGATAACAGGTCACATTTGGGAGGTGCGCATTTTTTTAAACATTTTGACATCTGGTTAACCTACACCCATGTCCTATTTGGGACATCTTTAAACCGGCAAATTCATTTTACCCCATCAAACTACAGTATACTTTTTTTTTTAACTAGATACCCAAGATATTTCAAATAATGGTATTTTAAATACCATTCCATGCACCAATTCTGCAGCCTGCCTTTGCCAAAGTTTGTAGTTTTTTTTCTGACTCATATTGTACTTCATTTATGAAGTTACAGCTCCTCCCCATATGTGTTTAGCAACATCTCCCAAGTACAGTAATAACACAGGCGAGCTTGAAACCTACCATACCAACTTAACAACCAACGAACCTATAAGTTATCCCCAATAAAAACCCATTCTACTCCCCATTTTATGCCCCATTTTTCCACAGCCCCACAGCTTTGGCAAAATGGGGAATCCCTAACTATCCCTAACAAACAAGGGGATGGAGGGCAGGACAACAACGGGTCTCAAAAAACAAATTAATGTGCTTGTGCTTAGAGGAGAGAATACTTACTAACAACACAACCTCAAATTTATAAACAATTTTAAAAGTTTCAATGAAATGATTTATTATTTATTGTTTTACTTAGCGCCATCATATTCTGTAGCTCTGTAAATGAGTAGACAGGAAATAACAAATATCTGAGCATAACAATCAGGTGAAGAGGGCCCTGCTCAAACGAGCTTACACAAGAGCGTGCACAAGAGCTAGAAACCAGAGGAGAGGACTGGAGATCATTGGATGAGCAGAGTAACACATTAGCAGTGTATTAAGAGATGAGTGATGACATGTAAGTATGGAAAATGCTATGAAGGTCTTTGAATAATAGAGATTTTTAAATGAATCCTGGAGCTTACAGGCAACCATTGAAGAGACTGGGGAGAGGTGTTAGTAAAGAGATGGGAAAAGAAGATAAGTCTTGCAGCAGTGTTCATAGTGGACCAGCTAATATAGACTTACAATAGTTAAGGTGGGAGATAATGTGGGCATGGACAAGAGCCAAAAGCTGAATGTGAGGGTGAACAAGAGGTCAAGGGTGACACCAAGGCAGTGATAAGATGGGGAAATGATTGCACCATTAACATTAGGGGAAACTGATAGGGGAATGTAAGCATTGGAGGGAGGAAATATGGGGAGTTGAATTTTGGAGAGACTGAGTTTTAGGGAACATGCAGACAATGAGGTAGAGACAATTGTAAGGCAGTTAGTTACACTATCTATGACAGAGAGATCGGGAGAGGATAGGTAGATTAGGGTTATTCTCATACATGTGGTACTGAAAGGAGATTAGTCTGCCAAGTGAGATAATATAAAGGAAGAGCAGGAGGGATCCTAGAACTGAGCCTTGGGGTACCTTGACTGAGAGGGAGCGGAAGTGTTACTGGAGACGGAGATGCCGAAGGTATGATCAGAAATGTAGGATGTGAACCAGGAGAAAGGAGTGCCTTGGAGACCAAGATCATGAAGAGTTTGAAGGAGAAGAGGGTGGTCCACAGTGTCGAAAGCAGCAGAATAGGTCTAATACGATTAAAATGTTGACAGTGTAGGCACTTGCCTAATATGGTAGTAAAACCCAACTCTGGTCCAAACATTGCGCAACAGTTTCCATCCAAGCCTAACTCTTATGAACAAGTTCTGTATCAAAGGTGAATTATTTAATGAAACAAATCTGAATTGATTTAGCTTTTTGTTAACACAAATAACATGGCTATGTAATTAAGCTAGGTAATTATGATCACATATACTCATTTATCAGATAAAATTCTTGTTTCTCTGTAAGAAAGCAAACATGATGCTTAAATGCCATACACTAGCATTAAAGCAGAATAAAATTATTCTTACCGTTTACAGCATATCTCCAGAATATAACATTTTATCGGTTCTATGTTAATCGTAATAGCAAGCAAGTTGATTTATTTTATTTAAGCCTGTTGACAGAAATGAGGATTGACAGCGGAAAACAGTCACATCTTGGGCAAAGAAACTTTGAACAATATGATTGTTTATGGATTGCTCACTTTATGGTTTATGCACACCAAATAGGCCATTTGCATCACAGAAGGGAAGGTTTTATCAATTTGTTTCCATCACATAACATTTTTCATGCTGTGGTTTTATGCCTACATAACAGCAAGCTTTAAACCTAATTTACAAACAACGCACCTATCCATTACATAACCGGATCGAAAACTGCCACTCATAAACAACCCTTCGCATGACCAGATTTCAATTTTAATGACGCAATTATAAGGACGACGCTTCCAAAATAATATCATACTTTCCGTATTTTCCAATTAATCATTTTATCCAAAATAAAAGCAAGAAGTAAGCCTATATATGAGTAAAATTATATGCAGAGTTTAGAGGCACATCTATTTATATTATAGATTCATTTGAGGCATTAGAAAGCAACAGTCAAGAGTTAAGAACCAATGCAAGGTACTGGAAATTGCAACCTAAGACTAAGCCAAAACCATCAGGGCAAGTTAAGTACAATTGCATATGAAAGTGGAGCCAGGATCTGATCCACGGAAATCTTCTGACATGTAATGCACCAAGAGTACAATAAAGTAGCTCACTGAATGGGCAAGAGATACTGAAGGTCTGAGAATATCTACACCAAGGTAGAACTGGAATTGGCACAAAATGCATTTTGCATCACACGCACAACTAAAAAACACAATGTCTTCAAAAGGATGTGCGTGTGTAGACTACACCTCTGCAACATACCACACGCCTGTGTATAGGGGTCTGTAAGTATGGAAACCTAAAAGATATTCCTAACTGCATTAATCTAAACCACCAAAAAAATAAGAATGTGTAAATTTTGCCTAAGAAAAAAAATCGATTCTCCTAATAATAATGGATGTTATTTCTGTCCATGCTATGAAAGAATTGTCCACTTTGATTAATGTTTTCCTTCTTCCTCCCTTGCAAGAATTTTGAGTGGCCCTGTCCTACTTTAATACTTTTATTCAATTACATAAAGATAATTGATTTAACATTTGCCAGCCTATGAATTTTAACGGTAAACAGAAGGCAGCACTACGATAAATGAAGATATAAGCCAGGAGATCACAGTTGTTTTGTCAAAGGCTTTAAAATTAAATTACATTTCTGAGGACACAAGTACCATTGCAGTGTACATACATATGTGGACATTCTCTTTGATGGATATCTGCAAAGTTCAGAATTAAATATTTCCCAAAACCTTGTCCCAATACTGTTCTATCAGTCATTGAGCAAAATGGTTATGGTTAAAATAATTAATCAAAGCTGGTATGTTGTGAGTGGAGAGCTCAGACGCAACACTGTGAGATTGCTTTTACAATAATGTCCTAATCTGAGGCTACTTATTCTAACATTACTTCAATAAGCCTAATTTTCTTTTAGCTTAACTATCATGAAAAGGCAATGCAGGTGAAAAAGCAAAGAGTACAATTATGGTGTTCCATTAAGTACATTTGATCCTTGGAGGCAAGAGCCAAAACATGTGGTCAACCTTGCCTTAATCATGAATATGTATTTAATTGATTTTGATTTTAATTTACTTGGGTTGATATTAATAAACATACACCAAACTAACAGGGAGCGAAAGGGCGATACTACATGTGAGGAAACTATTGGATGAATTGGAATGAGTGACTGCTGGGAAACCAATGGGAAGACTATTTTAGATTGGATTACTCCTCTTCCAGAAAAAAAATATTAGTTATTTACAGTATATAACAGAGATGCCAAACTCCAAACCTTAATCAATGCAAACAGAGCAGAATTTCAAATTTCGTAGCTTTGGTACAGATGGGTCAATAAAAATGATTAAAATTGATTAGACAACTTCTGTTTAAACAATGATATATGTTTCATTTTCTGTTTCTTGAGGCTTGGAGTTTAAAAACCCTGATTAACTATAAATTGTTTGTATCCCTGGATCTATAAACAAATAAATAAAAATAACATATGACTGCTAGCAAATTACAATGATGCCATCCAGCAACACTAACCATATGTATGTTCCAAATATTTTATACTAATAACAGAGACATGGGAAATATTCATAGTACCGGACGCTAGGGAGGCCTTTGCTAACAGATACTCTGATGTGTGCAATTTAGTATATGTGCAATACCTAAAAAATGTTAATAAAAAGCATTTGAACTTATTTTGAATATTTATAGTTCAATCAAATCGTCTTCAATATTATAGTACAGTATCATGGCGTGTCACTCTTAGCCCATGCAATATCTAGTCTCAATGACATATAAATCCATTCCACTTCACTAATCAACATTTTCCCTGCTGTAAAAAGTATAGAGTGTTTAAAAACAAGTCATACAAGTCATGAATTCTATATGTATGGTAACATACAATATTATGCAAAGCTGCGTTCATATGTTTCAGTCTGATGGTTGCATTAATGGGTGACAGTGCAACTCTTTTATCTGAGAAATGTGTAGATTAATGGCTATGTTTACTAATATATTAACAGTAGGTTTTATACTTTCATGTCAACCATATCTTATTTTTCACAGCATCTCAAAAAAAGAGCAAGTCGGGCCACATGGTCCAGTAATAAAGTGATCCATACTACACTGGGTAGACACATACTATGTGCCTGCCCCAAACATCTTTGCAGTGGTTGAATAGAAAATTCATAAGAGGGGCATTGAAGGGATCGTTCTTCCTAAATTTCATGTTACTTCGGAAGTCCTGTTGGTTACACATTAAATTGCAAACAAAATACACAAATGTTTAAGCAGTGGGCCAACAATATTACCAGTCCCTTGGTAGCTACCTACACACAGTAATCAGAAAACACACTCTTGGGCATAGTCCCAGCAATTAGAATCCATTCATATTGTAAGAACTGTGTTTAAACAGTACATGATGGAAACATTTTAACAGGTCAGCTACATCAGTTAAGTGATAATGCTAAATAAATGATGTTAGGATAGTGCCATTCGTGCATTTGCATTAAGTTAGGTTTTCATTCTATAGACAACTCTTTCAATGTATTATTACACATCTCTACTCTTGAAAACAAATTTTGCTCAAAACATGCAGATTTCAAAAAATGTTTGAGGCTGTTAGTAGGATCATTCAGAAAGGTGTGAAATGCATAACTGTTTTAAGGTTATGCAATACCGTATTTGCTCGATTATAAGACAAGGTTTTTTCAGAGCTAATGCTATGAAAAATATCCCTCGTCTTATAATCGGACTACATGACTAAGATCCAGATCCCCCACAGCGCTGCAGGGGACCTAGATCCTCTCTGGCAGCCGGTGGACGTCTGTGCTATGCGCGCAGACAACCTCCACTGCTGCTGGCACTTCTGCCGGGGCTTCTCTGACGAAGTGCCGGCGTCACATGACCTTCCAGTGCTCCACCATAGCCTCGGCGGAAGTACCGGCCAGCAGTAGCGGAGTTTGTCGCCGCGCTTTGCGTAGACGTTCACCGGCTACCAGAGAGGAGGATCCCCCGCAGTGTTGCATTTTTCTCAATTATAGTTTTTATTAAATATGAAAACATAGTTTACATGTGAACTAATATTTACCAATAAAACTTCTTTCTTAAAGGGTAGTCTTATATTCAAATTTTGGGAGGTCGTCTTATAATCGAGCAGATATGGTAGTTATTTAAAATAATGTTTTTAGACATTGCTAAAAAAACTGTAAATATTTTGAAATCCCATTAAGAAACTGATTGAGAAAATGAACCTTACCTCTAAAACCCCTGAAATGCATATTACTATGCCTGCCAACTGCTAAAATTAATAATGATACTGAAACAGTTATCTAACATTTGCATAACAATCTTCAATTAATTGGGTGCCAAATTAAACTGACATCTTTTTAAATTTGCAACTATGCATGCTTAGGAATTCTGAAAATATAGCTCATTTTCCTTACATTATTTTCTTTGTTCTAATGCCCCTTTATTGACAATATTAGTTAATAGGCTTGTGTTATTATTGCTAAGTGAGGATAGAAACATCAGGTGGCACACACCCAGAAGGTGGCAATGAGCCACCACAGTCTCTAAACACATGCCCCCCAACTGTCCCGAGTTAGGCTGGACAGTCCCGATTTGGGTCTCTCGTCCCTCCCTATCCCTTCCTCTGTCCTGTTGCAGGGGCAGAGGAAGGGTGAGCCCAGGGCCAGGCTGGCCCACTAGGATACCGGCAGCCCGAAGAGGCTTTCAATCCCGTTTGCAGCCCCTCAGCAGCTGTTTTGAATGTTGGCCGCAGACCAACATTCAAAACAGCCGCTGAGCAGCTGCAAACGGGATTGAAAGCCTCTTCCGGCCCCGGGCGTCAAATGAAATTAAAGGGGCCACAGATATATTATTATTCTTTTACATCCTATATAGTATGCGTTGCCAGAGACAGAGCTAAGCTGTATACAAATCATTATGGGAACATTAAAATAAATACGGACTGCATAGTGCTACTAGTTAAAGCTGATTAAGGAGAATGCCATGCTTTTCTTATTTCAAAATAATAATAAAAAAAAATAAGAAAAAAATTAAACAGACCCTACTAAAAGTGTTGTCTGAGTTTGTATTGCTAGAGTTTTATTTTAATTAACATAATTATATTGTAATGTTGCATGGCTATGAGAACATTGCATATAAAACATGTTTTTATCTATCTGAATCAGTTCAGTAATTTTTATTTGTACATCTCCTGTCTGCAAACTGCAGCAGGTAATTTAGCTCATCACCCTATCTGTCATTTTCTAATACAAGCAATGAATAACGATAATTCCACAAAAGTAAATTATATTAATTAGGGGGACTAAGTGTTATTTGCAATTGTATTTAAATTAGCAACTTTGTGGGGTGAAAAGAAAAAGCTCATACATCAGTAAATGTCCTGGGCTATAAAAAAATAGTTACAGTGTTGATGTTTTGGGGGTTACAAGGAGGACAGAGTGAGGGTTATGGTTCTAGATTGTGAAAGAAAGAAAGAAAGAAAGAAAGAAAGAAAGAAAGAAAGAAAGAAAGGATCTTTCTTTCCCTGTCTCAGATGGGGAAACCAAAAGTATTAAATGAAGATGTGGGTAATAAAATCTAGTAATGGTTTAGTGGTGAATTTATTTGGAAAAGGTTGAAGACTTTTTGATGGGTGTTCAAGCATGGTTTGGTGAGTGCAAATGATGAATGATCTTAAAGCTACACTACTCAAGTGTTTCCAGAAAAGAAAGAACTAAACAATTTTGTCCACAGCAATTGCATTAGTCTGATCTCAAACTCCCAATCACACCTATTGCAACAGCTTGACAGCTTGTGCAATATTAAGCTCTATTATGATATGCCACTTTTTGTTTAATGTTATTGTTTGAGTGATTGACAATGGTGAGAGTGGATAATTCAATGAATCTGAGATGGATACATTCAGTATGGAAATAAACTGTAATACTGTACAAAACTGATATGTAGCCATTGACACATATAAATTCAGGCACCGTAAGGATAGCTTTTATAGGGGGACAGGGGCAGACTGGCTGAGGAGGAAGGGAAAAAAAACAATTGTTCCCAGGGACAGCCGGCTCTTCTCCACTGGAGAAGAGCATTAGCCCCCATACATCAAGCACGACCAGTGTTTAGAGTGTATGTGTTTATGGAGGTAAGGGGTGTGACTGTTCTTGGGGCAAAATGTGCAAACCCTCCCCTTGTGAGTAGGTTAACTTGTGCATTATTTTAGTTCTAGGTACATTTGGCCAATGCAGATCAAGCTTTCTTCATATATATTCAGTCAAATGCTATGCTTAAAAGGGCACTCTGCACATCATCCCCAGTGTAGCCAAGGCCTACACAGGAATATGATTACGCATCATCACGTGCACATATGACGTCAGCTGTTCCTGTTTGACCCCTTATGACCTCTATTGGCCAGAAGGCGTTTTCCAAAAGGACTGCCTATATTAACACCAAACTTATTTTCCTAGTTGCTGTTTAGCTCCTGAATTATTTTGACCTGTATTACTGACCTGGCTTGCTTTGTGACCTGTCTCTTGCTGCCACACTACGTTCTAGTACTGGTTTTGACCTTCTTGGCCCTTGGCTATTCACCTCTCTCTGATTTGGATTTGGTGATGATTCCAGTCTTCCGTCTCTGTCCTCCTTTTTGCGTATGCATGTAGGAATTCTGCAGAAATTGATTTCAACTGAAGCTCTTTCCTGCCACTGATAGGTTGCTTCAAGCAGAATATAAGGGCACTGGTGGGTGGGGAGCTGCAGATATGCAGTTTCATGCATCATATCCCTAAGGTGAGTCATTTTCCCCAGTATTCGAAGGTACTTACAAAGGACAGAGATCTAATTCTCAGAGGGCTTAATTATTCTTAAAAAAATGAAATTGACACATTTTACAAGAATAAATATTGAGTCAATGCACACTTTTTATGTGTCTTTTCAACAATGCTGTCAGAAATGTCCAATCTCATTTTAGATTGGCCTCAGTGTGTGCCATTAAAAGCAGTAGTAATAATGCTACTACTTACTTAGTAATAATAAGAATGGCAAAAATATTTTAACCTTAGAGTGATTAAAGTCCACCATTTTATGTGGATATTTCAGTAATTAATCTTTAACATTTACTTAACTAAGTGAATATGTGAAACAATTTCTCCGCAAATCTGTCTTCATTATTCTGGCCTCTCGGAGTACTTCTATAACACAGTGGATCCACGTGCACAGTCTCTACCCAGTTTCGCAAATTGGGGGGGTGAAGATGTGCCCCTTTGTAGAAGTACCCAGGGAGGCCTGGTTCATGGAGAATCTTCTCTCTTCTATATTCTCCAATTAAGGTTAACTTCCACCAAAATTGTTGTGTTTTCGGTGACGTCCTGTCCATTGATTGGAGGATCGGGTGAGAGGATGAAACAGGAAGTGCCACCATATTGGCGGAAGTTCATTTTCAGGTTATGTCCAGGGAGATGCGGAAAAAGAGAGAAGATAAAAGAGTGAAGATGAAGAACAAGAAGATGTGGAAGTGGAAGCAGAAGTAGAGAAGGTAGGGAAACATTTAGAGAGAAAGAGTTAGTGAGAGTGAATGAGTAATGAATTTAATTCCCAAATTTATTTTTCATACTAAATTACGGATTATATAGATGAATATGGCTTAAAAGGGAACATGTCCTGAAACAATATACAATATAATTTGTGTCCGTATGTACCTAAAATGTTTCAGTTAAATTTTTTGTTTTGGTTTTGGTTTTGTTCTTTTGGTTCAGAGAAAATTTGGAGGGCTTTTTTAATTCAGAAAATACATTTGCTGTCACTCATTCTGATTTATTATTTCATACTCTCTAACATTCTCTCTCACACTCTCTTACTCTCACTCACACTCCACAGGAAGTGGAGAAGAACAAGAAGAGGAGCTATAGAGAAGGAGAGAGAGAAGCAGACACAGAAGCGGTTGTTGGTAAATGTGGGGAGACACCGCTTCCATGTCTCTGCTTCACCTTCTCTGTAGCTCCTCTTCTTGTTCTTCTCCACTTCTTGTTCTTCTTCTCTCATGAAATGCAAACACAAACCCAGAGATCCCTGCATAGTTTTTGTTTGTTTCTTGTTTTCCGACAATTGTACAAATTGAGGAGTTTAGAAAATTATTGTTAAAACTAAAATTCTTACAATTCCAAATGCAGAAGTCTAGTTTATATGTTTAAAAGAAGAGGAACGAGAAAATGATCTAATGTGGTTATAATCTGCTTTCTTAATTTAATTTCTTTTATTTATGTTTCTTATTATTTGTTACCCTCACAGAGTTTATTTTATAGATATATATTTACATACATGGATTGGTTCATT
>VKOC01038737.1:0-10272 GCA_009364415.1 Spea multiplicata | reverse complement strand
TCTGAGGCAGGAAAGACACCCCCGCCCCCATGCTGAAATAAATGAGCGCTTTCTGCACATGCACACGGGGGAGGGGTCCTTATTAGAAACCCACCAAACACTCACCGAGCCAGGACTGCAGCTGGCTGAGGGTGAGTATACCTCACATGGCCCTAGAGGCGTTCAGCCGAATGTCTCTCCTGCATGGCAAATAGCCGGAGGGTGGAAAAAGGGGCAGAAGCCCCCAATATATTTGGTAAGGGGGGGGCACCATAACTTTTAAAGGCACCGAGGAATCTTTTTGGGGTGTTTTTGTGTTTTAAATGCAGGTAATATTTCCAAACACGGAATGATCTGTTTACGTAGCCGAGCTCCCCGTTTTTTTTTTTATCATTTTAGGATCAAGCCGTTTTGATAAAAACTAAAACTCACCCGCCATTCGACAGTTTTTGTTGTTTTGCAGGCATCGGTTTTAATATTCCATCTCTAAACAATGGAATACGATAATAAATCAATTGTACCAAGGTGAGATTGTGACGGCTTGTGTATATTTTTATTAATTTACAACGAATAATAAAACGTCTGAAGTTTAAACAAATAATATTGACTTATAATGGTTCTATTTCTGCGCGACCTTTTATCAACCGGAAAATACGACTCCGCTAGAAGGTGATAACGCGGGATTAAACGCCAAGGTATCTAAGTGTTGTGGATTTGTAACATTGTAGGTTATAAATGGGCGCGTAATCTAACCCTACGAAAAGTTATTGTTATAATGGAACCGCGCGGCCTTTCATTAGGCTACATAGGATTTGCCGGCAGATCAGACTATTTGGCCCCCGCCTAGTCGGCTCGTTTCCCCTGTTAGAAAAACCTTAATCGGTCGTTGGCCTTGTCTTAGATTCAGGATCCATATGCCTATCCATTGCCCTCTGCCTCGTCTGCTAGGAGGCTATTCCACTTATCTACTACCTTCTCAGTAAAGTCAAACTTTCTTACATTCCATCGAAATCTCTGACCCTCTAGTGTTGGGTTCTGGTCTCTTGTAAAGCTTCTCCTTTGAATAGTCCCTTCTGTACTTGGTTAAACTCCTTTATGTATGGAAAGGTTTCTTCTCTCTCTCACTCTCTCTCACACTCACTCTCTCTCACTCTCCTTCCAAGCTGTACGTATTGTGTGTCTCGTGTGTAACTTAAGAGAAATAAGTGGTGTAAATGGAGTTATTGTGTAACACATACAATGTTAACCGTTTATAGCAAAGCATTGAGACAAAGTTGTTTAAATGGAAGGAGAAGCTTTCGTTTGACTGCCCGGGAGCCACAATATGAGGCAATAAAATACAATTCTTCATCTGTCGTGATGTTTCTTGGAATTTGTTCCAAAATCGGCGGATTAGTAAAGAATCCCTGTTATGGGCAGGGTACCTTGCAGGCTTGAATGAACTTTTAAGCGTTGCAATTACCTTCTCAGTACATTCCATGTCATAAGTCTGATGCCATCGGCAGCGTGTCACTGAGATGCTGGGTGTGCAGGGGTGGCAAGAACGCTGATCTCGCGATCCGGCTAACAGTGTAATAGAAATCAGGCCAAGAGCTTATTGGCAACAGGCTATGACTTCTGGTGCAGGGGCAACCAAGAGCCATTACAGAGGCCCAATCTCCACTGCATATTGGTCATCATACCCTGGCGGCAGTCTAGACCTAAAATGAGAAGAACATTTCTGTGAATGAGGGAACCAACGACCCCAGTTGATGTGGTGTGGTTAGCATTCCTCACAGTGAGGATGGAGGTCCACATCTTGACCAACCTTCAACTATTAAAGTGAGTCCCCAGAGTGCACAGTACCAGAACCAGCTTGGCTGAGAACGTGTTTTCTGGGGGGTCCCCACTGAAGGCGTCTCAAGTTGTTACTGCCACGGAGATATAGTCCATTACGTAGAATGAGAACCTTGTTAAATCTGGCTCCGGTGGAGACTCGTCAGCTGAACACCGTAAAAAAAAGAATCCTGTTGATTTTACAGAAGAAAAAAAAACTGGCAGTTGCCAGAATAAATCTGTAAAAAAAATACATAAAAAATGTAAACAACTTTACGTTTTTTAACCCCTTAAGGACAAGGGGCGGTCCCAAAACCCATTGAAAACAATGGATTTTGAGCCCGTACATGTATGGGCTTTGTCATTAAGGGGTTAATAGTAAATTGTACAATTTTAAACTGTTGTAATTTACAAACAAACAAAAAAAAAAACATTTTAAACTGGTAGATCCAAAATCTTTTTTTTTTTGTTTTAATCATTTTAAATGGTAGATTTTACAATTTAAAACTGTGGTTATTTACAAAACTGGTAAATCCAATATACGTTTTCTGCTGAATTATCGATATTAGCCGTTCTCCGCAGGACGCATCGTCAAATTTCTTCCTTTTTTTTTTTTTTTTTTTTTTTGGCCTAAGGCATTGCCGACTTTTAAGCTGTCATTGCTCATCTTCTCACGCTGGGAGACAGCTGTCTGATTTTTAAAATTAATTTAAATTTTAAATGTAAAATATTTTTTTTTAGCATATACTTCCCCTGAATGCGTGCGCACAAGTAACACGAGAGGTTAATTTTCTGCTGGTGTTTGCGTATCAGGGGTCTGCGACATAGACGCTGGGGGGGATCGACCGGCAGGTTGAGCTTAAAATTTGTTTTATTTAATTGTTTTTTTCATTTTAATAATCAGAAAACTGTCTTCTTCACTTAGTTAACTACTTAATGAGACAATTAAAAGTTTATATTTTCATAAATAAAAGTAAGAATTTTTTAAAACCCCTAAAGGATTATTGCTTTTTTCCTTATTAGAATGAATAGAACAAATGTACCAATATCTTCAAAAACCGATGTGCAGGAAAGCAAGTCAGGAAATATATTATATATAAATCATAATAGTAAAAGCCTATAAATAAAAATGAAATAAACAATAAATTAAAAATAAATAAAAAAAAATAGTAACATTCAAACTCCTGCAACAACTTTGTCTAAAACTTTTACTTGGGTCTTCAGCTTGTAGAAGTAGGCAGCTAATGAGCTAAACAAATTTCAAGCTTTGACTGTGGCACAAGTCAAATGTTTCCGACTTAAGTCCGTACTCAGACGTTACGCCACTCACGATCTGAAAGTTCCTGAATTGAGATAAGGACTTTAGGGTTCACGAGATAATGGGATTTTGTTTGTCTTCTCCACTTCTCTGGGTTGATGGAAAAAAAAACACCTTGGGAAATAGAAGAAAAACAGGCGACTCTATTAACCCCTTAAGGACCAGGCTGTGTTTTCGCATTTGTACCCTTTGGGACCGAGGCTGTTTTAACACTTTTTTTGCGGGGCTCGTGTTTTAGATGTCATTTTCTCCTCACCCACACAAGTTATAGATTGTTTTTTTTTCCGACAAGGAGGGCTTTCTTCAGATACTATAGGTTTGGATAATATTATCTAATTTCCCATTAAAAAAAATAAATAAATAAAATATTGATGAAAAATTTAAAAAACCAAAAAACATTTTACCCAAAAAATCTTTTACTCATCCAAAAAAACTAATGAAAAAACCTGCTATTCGTCCTGAGTTTAGAAATACCCAATGTTTTCATGTTTTTTTTGCTTTTTTTTTTTGCATGTTACAGAGCAATAAGTAGCGTTTTGCTATATCAAAGCCATTTTTTCCAAATCCGGTAATTCTTACCACCAGCATTTTTTTCACAGTTTGCAGTAGTATTTTTTGTGTGTATTTTTCCCCACACCCCAATATGTGTTCAGCAACATCTCCCGAGTGCAGTGATACCCCACATGTATGGGTTTGCCTGGTTGTTTTGGGGCTAAAAGGCCAGATTTAGGAAGTGCGCTTTTTTTCCATTTCGGTCAGTCTGTGCCTATGCCCTATGTTTGAACCCGGCCACTCCAATTTACCCCATAAAACCATTCTTTTAACTTTTTCCATGTCAGGATTTTTGGAAAGATACAACCCTAATTGTAGCACTTGCTCATAATAATAAACTTTTGAAAAATTGTATTTATTTTTATTATTGTTGGATTTTTTTTACATTTTGCTGGAACTGGATGGTTCCCCTGATGGTGACATCACTGCATAATTATTTGTATATGTTCCCACATTTTTTTCACCTTTTTTTTAGCGTATACACTGTTTAATCAAAGAAAGTGATGGTAGATCATTTCCTAAGCTTGTTTAATGCCATGATGTGCCAGGCATGTCATTGGTCATTAACTGACCATGTTTGCGTGACGTGCCTGGCCCGTCACAGGTCATTAGGGGTTAAAGGTACAAGAATCCAAACACAATATTTCTCAAACTAGGTTTTAATACCTAAAAATAATTTACAAATATTAGTTCACATGTAAACTATTTTTCATACTTTCCAGACTTACCATTACATCCACAGACTTGCCCCATTGTTCTCCAGACTCCCTGGTGTCTAGTGGGGGCAGCCAATGAATGTTTTCACAATGCGCCTAGACAACCTCTGCTGCTGCCAGGCACTTCCGCCGGGGCTTCTAACACAGAGCACTGGAAGATCATGTCACGCTGGGCCTCCGTCATAGAAGCTCAACAAAATTTCATTATTACATCTTGGAAAATAACAAAACCCAATGGACACCAAGGCCCGGAGCTTAAAAAAAAACAGATTCTATCTATGTTGGCTTCTTTTTAGTTCCATCAAGCCGACTAGGGTTACAAAGATCAGTCCCCTTGTCATTGAAAGATATTTCTTGATCTCAGGTTGATTACTCTGAATTGCTGTGGAATCTTGAAATAATAAGTCTCTAATTTATTGGATCCAAAGGGTGATCCAACCCATTCCTGCTTAAGTACAAGACCTTTGTCCTGAATTCAGTTAAGTTGTATATTACCCATCAGCAGGGCGCTTGCTTATTGAATAATGAGTTCCAACCCGATATAAATATTGGATAACGGCAGCTTGCCGGCCCAGACTGGCCATCTGGTACAATCTGCCCAGTGGGCCGTTGGTCAGCAGAGCCATAAGAAAACGTGGCATGTGGCACTGCAAATCCAGACGTCATCAGCCAGCCGCTGGCCTTAAAGAGCCACAGCCATAATATCATCGCCAGTCTGGCCCTGGCAGCTCGCACCTGTGCAAAGAACGGGACATTTAACCTTGTGCCCCTTAAGATGTATACATATACATAGAATTCGCCCTCAGGGTCATTAGCAACATATTTATTTTTTTTTTTAGCTTTTACTTATTTTAATGAAGTCACACCTATGTTGCTTAAACTTTAAATATGCTATAAATATGTATGTGAAGTAATACTATATATATACTATATATATAATATAGAAAATATCCCCCCCTCCAGGCCCAAATGAGTTACTGTAACCAGCATGCTTTGTTCAGAACAGTGTCAATCACCAGATCGTGTGACATTGAAGCATGGGGTTACGTCTCTGTTTTATCTAAGGATGTTTACCACATTCTTCAGTGTCGCTGGAAGGCAAATCTATCACGATGGTTTAGGGGAAGGAAAACGTTTTATAAATCATTCTTATTTGGCGATCCGAGGCTTAAAATGTCACCTTGATTATTCTGAATCTTATAAAAACAAAGTCTTTTGGAATGTTGAGCCTAAAAGTACAAAGAAGAAAAAAAAAAATCACCCGCTGGTTCGTCAGATAAATGAGACCTAACACAATAATCTTTTTGTTTTCATAGCACCTAAAATGTGACCATTATTACCGTATTTATTGATATCTATAGCGCCGTCATATTCTGTAGCGCTGTACAATGGGTAAACAGGACGTAATAAATAGTGCATCCCATTCCCATAGTTAGCCCATAATTCTCTTCGGCATCCAAGCAAGTTTGTAAGTCCACTTCAGCCACATTTCCATGTTTAATGCATATTGATATTCATTTTGCATGGACGCCAATGTATTTTGCTGCATGCAAATTGGTGAAGGCAATCTTCACATTTAGCTCCTCCCACAGCTGCCTCTACTGGAAGCAGGAAGCATTCCTATGTACACTTTTCCATTCACTCCCAGCTGAACCTCTGTTGGAGTCAATTGGAGGGAGCAGCAGCCAATCGCATGTATTCAGTATTACGAGTGACTTATTGTTAGCTTGTCTGTAATTGGCTGCTGCTCGGTAATGTATTTTCATTGGGGGCTTTCATAGGCCCCTCACCACTTACCCTCCCTACATGGTGAGGGGGGGTCACAAGTAACAAGGGCTGTGGTGTAGGTAGTAGAGTCAGGGAGAGGGGTGAGGACCCAAAGAGTGACCTCACAACATTCAGATTCTTAACATCATGAGATCACCATGCAGTAGCTGCAATGAAACAGCATAGACTTCCATTCATTTTACAGCCGCGGGCCAGGGGAGAACATATGGTCTCCTCCATTGGTCCATGTCTACTGGACACAAGGGCAAGACAGCGGGGCTGCTCAGCAGGACGTTGACCAAAAATCATGGCTTTCCTGCCGAATAAGGTTGGGAGGCATCCTAATATGTGATGAAGTTGTTGTCCATAATGATCAATATATCGGTCATTTAGAACAAGAATGGGTATCCTATGAGTTCTAGAATGGTAGATATATATATATATATATATATGCGCCATGCCGTGCTCACCATTCTCTAATTAAACAAGTGATTGACCCAGAACTTATTTCCCAGATAAAGGAGTCCTAATCTGTTCCAGAAAGCTTAATCTTATCTGGGGTGATCAAGCAAAACCTTTCCTGTTTATGTAGCAATCAGAGGATGTTCTGTATGAAGTTGTTAGGAACTTCGACTCCAATATTGAATTATTAGGTCGCTCAGTGGAGCAAGTGCTTCCAAATTCCCATCTGTTTATGTTCACTCGAAGCCATAACTTCCTTTGGAAGACTTTGATTAGAAATGTTGGCTTTCGGTCAAATCAATTATCAGGCATACAGTCACCTTTGGAATGTTCTAAGCCTTTGAAAGTAAACTTGGGTTCCACCAAGTCTTAATTGAAATTACAGGTCAGATACAGGCAGACGTGGAGTGCAAAAGGGCAGCAGCAGAAAACATTTCTGATCCCATGCTTCAGACAAAAAGGGTAACAGTATTGTCAACGCATGCATGGGGCAAAAATAAGATTATCCTCAATATAAGACAAGACCAGAGTCTTGGTTTCACTGGTCACAGGGGTGGGATGGGCAGGTGGGCAATCGCTCCCCTACTAAATGTTCCAAAACTCTCACAAAAAGGGCTGGATTTGGACAGACCCCATCACGGGTGACCCAGCAGCTCACACACACTGCGCGAGAAAGGAGCCTCCAGGTAGGACAAAACACAGGACACAATATTGGATTAAAGCTGACCACAGCTCTTTATTAAAACACCATAAATGAACTGTATTGGCCTTAAAACAGATAACATAACATTCAATGACTCCAACATAAACACATAAATAACCAAACTACAAACCAATAAATAAATAACAAATAAACAAGTATACAAATACCAATCAACTTGCCAACAGTAGCGGAATCTAACTCTAACTTGATGGCCACTGACCAACTATCTGGTCAACAGCACAGAAACTCACCTCCCCCCTCATCCAAACAACAATGGCAGCTAACTCTCTGTCCCTCACCAAAGGCAACCACCAGCCGACCATTAGCTTTGTGGCACGTCCAAGGTCATGGACCATAAACACACCAGAGGTCATCCTTCACACCAGCATCCAACTCTGTAGCTCACCAACCCAGACCGACAAGGACCTTCTACCCACCCGCTGTGACAACAAAAGAAATGTTAGCAAAATTATTAGGGAATGAGGGGTCACCCAAATGGCAACCTATATCCCCCTTGGGACTCCCATCCCCACATTTACATATCCCAATCACAGAGCACTCACTCACACTCATACATGCTCCCTTTCCATTCAGCTACACTAACTCCCAGGGGCCTCTGAACACACACTCTGAAGGTTCTGAAGGTCATTCTGTGTGATATAAGTTGTTTCTGAAATCATGTAATATGTGGGCATTTTTTTTTATATGCACCAGATATAAGCAAAGTTTCATAAGCAAGGCTTTTTTTCTAGTCTTATTTTTATTCTTTTTCCATTGAAAATGATGGTTACATGTGTGAAAATGTTTTGGGTTTTTTAAAGGCATCATTTGCGCATGTGAATAATTGAGAAAATTAGAGGAAAATTACAGCTGATAAGAATGCTGAAAATCGGACAACCTTCTTACCTAAAGAATCGATTGCGAAACAATGATTTCTGACTCCGAGTTTCATCTATAGAGGAAAATTCCAGCTAATAAAATGAAAACAATGTCATCTCGGACATTACTACCATCTACACTTATGGATTGCTCTACAGTTGTCCCTAAACGCAGCAGCGTAGTTATCGCTGACCCTATCCTACAATCAAAGCCTCCGTTCTCCCCGTTCTGTGGCCGCCGTTCCGGCGCCAAGATAAAATGTCACATCCATGAAGATTGGACTGGATGAAGAACTATGGAGCCTGTGGTGGATTGACATAGTCCACCATGGTGCCAATGGGCTGGTTTGCGGAGATCAGACCGTTGAGCAGCAGGCACCTGGGAGCCAGATCCTCCAATATGCCAATCTGCTACTGGTTTGGTGACAAAGGATCTACTGCCTCCCACCCTGGAATATTCAACTGCCTGCATGAAGATAGTTCCTGGTGACCATGTCTCAAGTCATGGCTTTATGATGTCTTCTGGAAGATAAGAAGCTAGCTTTTTGACCAATTTGGTTTCAACAACTGGTGACTTTTTAGATTCCCAACCTAATAGTATCACGTCTGTCATCATTTTTACCCCGACTTATATATGTTGCTGACCATCACGTGTAGAACGCTGCCTCCTACAGAATGCGCAATGTATAAACTCATGGAATGGAACCAACCACGTGAACATTATATATGTCCTGGATAAAAATGGCCGACGGGAGATACACTTCATTCACAATACGTGAGCCCTGATGTCAAAGCCTGTCAGTGAGGCATTGTTACAAAGAAAAAAAAAAATCTGATTTTATTAGGATTAGGGGTAGCCTAGAATGCGAAAAGCTTGCTGGAAGGACCTAAAATTACCAGATATTTCACAGCTCCAAAAAATATGAAAACATTGGTAATGTTTTTCTCGTTTATCAATAATTCAATCTGTAATAACAGTAACTGGAAAATGACCCCACTTCTATCAGTTTGGTGTTGCTACAACTGGAGCTTTTAATAGGCTTTTAATAATTATTTACAAAACACGAGCAGAGCTGCGTCGATACTTTTGTCCGTCCTAAAAGCAGAGTCAAATGCGTGTCGCAAGCAGCTTTTTCCCACCGGCGATGCCGCATGGACACCGTGTCTTGTGATACCGCCGCATTCTCCTGTTTTCCCCAGAACTCTTGGTGGAATTATGTAAACAAGATATGGGAAATATGCGGAGGGCAACGCGAAGAGGACATAACATTCAAGAGACGTAATATTCAAAGAACTTAACCCTGTCACGGAGAAAATCCTGCACACGGGATGGGGGAAGAATCATGCGGCGTGTAATAGTGTCTCGGTGTGTGTATATGTGTGTAATGTATGTGTGTCATGGTTACAAAGCAGGAAAAAAAGACAGAAATCTATAATTTTTAACCCACTCTTTATCTGGAAGAAGGCAAAACCCCCACATTGAAGAATTTCCAGTTGTGCCTCTAAAAGGGAGCCATTCGTTGCCTTAAGTATCACCCTTTCATAAAAGTCTACAGGCTGGCATCATCGTGACTTAGAGGCTTAGTGTGTAAAAATATTGAGCATGAAAATTCGATTAACAGTGAATTATGGATTAATGACCTATATTAGATTTAAAGTCTTCAGCGAGAGATGGACCTTCAGACCAGAACCAGACTTGCCTCCCACCTACGCTATATGGACAAAAGTATTGGGACACTTGACCATTACACCAGCATGGACTTTGGTGACCACGCATTCTAAATACCCAAAGGTGTTCGATGGGGTTGTCAGGATACATCTCAAGTCTTGGTGTAGAAGCAAGGTGCATTGCCCTCTTCTTTAGTTTTTAATCCATACATCTCAACCTGCCCGTTGAATTCAAGCTATGCAAATGAAGGGCTGGCCATGGGATGGGGGTATGAGGACTGTTGCCCCCCTGGTCACTCTTGTGGCCTTAAGGTCTTTAGTCTTTAGGATGAGACTGGATGGTACACATTGGGCATTGGTGTCTTCCAAATGTGCTTTGGGCCACCTTATTTCTGGGCTGCCTTGCCGGAATTT